>JBAMBJ010002080.1:0-62643 GCA_037043495.1 Drosophila recens
ATCACTTTCCCTGCTCACCTAGTCACAAGAGAAATTGGGAACTATAGAAATAAAGTATAAAATTCAATTTTAAACACTTGTTGTTTCAAGAATTCAGCAGGTGGAATTACCGTTATTTAGAGAGATTTAGTAATTATAAATTTAGTAATTTATACCAAATTACTCATAATCATACAAAATTAACATGTGTATTTATGTTAATATCTACAAATGCGTTTAATGTTGTGACATGTATGTTTGTACTACATTTAAACGGCATGTAATGAGAAATGGCCCCAGCTCCACATGCGTATGTATGTGCAGAAAAATATATGTGTATGTATGTCGATCACATCAACAAAGCGAAGTCAACGTCAGCTACGAAAGAAGAGCAACATAGTTCCCAGTATGCTGCTGTTACACTACATACATTGCTGTAAAACGCCACAGTTGCTGTTAAAAGCGTCCTCTGTTATTGCGTTCCACACAGTAACGTATGTATGCACAATGTACATACATAGGTTTATCATTATGTATGTAGCTCGCCCTCTTTTGTTTGTCTGGCTGCTTTAGTGTTTCTTTCCGTGTCTGCGCTTTTGAACGCAGCAATAAATAATTTTTGCGTTTTTCTTCTCTACCGCGTATAAATTATACAAGCATATTGAACGAGCGTACATTATATCCTTGCAGATGGTATTATAATGTTGCAACACACATTCAAGAACGAGACAAGATAAATACATCTGGCTATATGTATGTGTGGCTTTTTTTTTATCAGGACGATGCCCTCATTCGATAATCATGTTAAGTAGCTACAGACTGCTGTTACCAATAGACAACGACGCTGTTAATGTGCATGTTAACAGCTGTATATTTCAGTTTCCTTATGTAACCAACAAACAGAGTTCTATATTCAGTTAATAAGGTACATTATGTTGTTACCAACAAGCTAAGAGGTTAATCTGTTCCTTAACAGTTGTAGATAATATTATAGTGAATAACAGGGACTGCAAGTAAGGATTATTTGTTTATTTTTTGTAATCAAAAAATCATTCACTTATAATAGCTTTGAGACACCGAGAAATATACCAATATTCATCTATATGATAATGATTAATCTTAAGTTATACTTTACTTCTCAACCAATAATCATTATTTTTGGGCAAACAAATAAAACTAAGGTCCTTATTCCTTCCTTCCTAAAACTCAAAATTAAACTCAAGTTGCAATTTCGACAAAGATTTATTTCAGCGGTGGGCACGCAGTGGCTCCGGGAGCAGCGGCTGCTGCCAAATTAGATTTCGTGCCCACCGCTGATTTATTTGATGCTCTCCATAAGGATTGTCTTGGCTTATTGACTAGGTATATGTATCATTATTGTCTTTATTTATTGCCTAAAAAAAAGTCGAAACTACAACTTCAGTTTTATTTTGAGCAAAAAATAAAACTCATGAAATAATGATTATTACTTAAGTTTTATTTTGTTGCTCAAAAGTAATGAAACTATAAAACTTGAAATAAGTATATCATTATTTAAAAATATTTGTAATAACACTTATAATGTTTACAGTCCCTGGTAAATAGTACTGTAGACTTTTTAGCTAAAGTTGCATTATATTACCAACAATAACATAATGACTTAACATCTGTTAAGCTCTGTTATCCACAAGCGGTGTTGCCCATAAAATTTATGGCATAAATACTTGTACATATGTAAATGATGTTATGTTGGCACTGTTATTAACATTTGCTGTTGAAAGTTGACATGAAATCATAAACTATGTATTTTTATAAATCACCTTTCAGTTTGCTGATCAATCACGGCGCCGATGCGAACATCTGCGACAACGACAACAACACGGTGTTGCACTGGTCGACGCTGCACAACGATGGACTGGAGACCATAACGGTGCTGTTGCAAGCTGGCGCCGACTGCAACGTCCAGAACGTGGAAGGCGACACGCCGCTGTGAGTAGCTCCAGCCAAGAGAATGATAATGTTGCCCGATAGCTGCCCATTAAATACTCATGATACTCTTGATCTTTTCCAGCCACATTGCTTGTCGTCACTCGGTGACTCGGATGTGCATCGCACTGATCGCGAATGGCGCCGATTTGATGATCAAGAATAAGGCGGAGCAGTTGCCCTTTGATTGCATACCCAACGAGGAGTCGGAGTGTGGACGCACTGTGGGATTCAATATGCAGATGCGCAGCTTTCGTCCCTTGGGATTGCGAACGCGTGTCGTCTGTGCGGATGCGTCGAATGGACGGGAGTTGCGACCCATTCAAGCGGTGCGCAATGAGCTGACCATGTCGGAGCACGAGGACGAAGCGGACGCACTGATGTGGCCGGACTTCAAATACATTACCAATTGCATAATCCTACAGAATCCGGTGCAGATCGATCGACGCGTCTCACAGATGCGCATCTGTTCGTGCCTCGACAGCTGCAGCAGCGATCTTTGCCAGTGCAATGGCGCCTCCTCCCAGAACTGGTACACGGCGGAGAGTCGGCTCAACTGTGACTTCAACTACGACGATCCGGCGGTGATATTCGAATGCAACGATGTCTGCGGCTGCAATCAGGTCAGTGGAAATCAAGACTGCAAAATTCGCGATTTTATTTATTAAAAATTTTTAATGGCTCTAAGAATTAGGGAATATGTGTTAGTACCTGTGCTGCCAGATAAGCTTATTTCGGGCTAGATCCAGCATATTTGAAAATGGAATAGCTTATACAATTTTCAAAGAACTTATTGCCAAAAATCTAGCATATTTTAAAGTTCATATGGCATATTCTTGCAATTAATGTCATATGAATTAAGCTAACTTGTCATTTGAATCTCATTTATTTTTATACCCGTTACTTAAAAAATTAGTAAAAAGGGGATATAGTATCCGACCCTATAAAGTATATATATTCTTGATCAGCATCCGTTCGTCTGTGTGAGAGCCTAGATCTCAGAGACTATAAGAGCTAGAGCAACCAAATTTGGCAAACAAACTTCTAAAAACTCCACGCAGATCAAGTTTGTTTCAAATTTTTGCCACGCCCCTTTTCGCCTCCGTAAATCGCGAAAATTATCCCCTTGCACAGTTTTCAAGATATTAGAATTTTTTACTAATTAACGTTAGCTACTATTATAACCTATCATTCTACTAAATCGTAACAAGATCGAACAAATAGAAAGGTGGTAATGGCTGATTTAAGTTTTTAAGCAATGTAAGTGCCTAAAAGCATGCAATAAAAAATATTTAAAATTTATTTAAATAAGTAACGGGTGTCCTAAAGTCGGAATCTCGACTTAATCTTTTACCACTTGTGTAATATTTAAATTTATTTATACTTTTAAAATTAATTTTAAGATTTATTTAAATTTGTTCAGTTTTCCCTATTCTTTTAATTTTATCATTAATATTCAACCTTAAATTGTTATCTAAAATTAGTGGTAATAGAAAAATAAAAAATGATAATCCTTTTTCCTTTCGTGCAATGTAATATTTAAATTATTTAATACTTTTAAAGTTGATTTTAAGATTGAAGTTTGTTAAGTTGCCCTATTCTATAAATTGTATCATTACTATTCAACTTTAAATTTTTATCTAAAATCATTGATAATAGATAAGTAAATAATGATAATCCGTTTTTCCTTGCGCAGCTGTCCTGCAAGAATCGCGTGGTGCAGAACGGCACCAGGACGCCGCTGCAGATCGTGGAGTGCGAGGAGCCCGCCAAGGGCTGGGGCGTGCGGGCACTGGCCAATGTGCCCAAGGGCACGTTTGTGGCCAGCTATACGGGCGAAATACTTACCGCACCGGAGGCAGATCGACGCACCGACGACAGCTACTACTTTGATCTGGACAATGGGCACTGCATCGATGCCAACTATTATGGCAATGTCAGTCGCTTCTTCAACCACTCGTGCGAGGCGAACATTCTGCCCGTGCGCGTCTTTTACGAGCATCAGGATTATCGTTTCCCCAAAATTGCATTCTTCGCCTGTCGCGACATCGATGCGGGTGAAGAAATCTGGTGAGTTCAAGTTGCAGATTCCCTGAAAATGAATAAAAGAAATAACATTTTGTAATGCATATTGCAGCTACGATTATGGTGAAAAGTTCTGGCGGGCCGATCAGCGGGTCAGCGGTGGCGGTTGTCGTTGTCTCACAGCTGGTTGCAAGTACGCGTTGCATGCGACCAGCTCGAACACATCGCCCACGGTGACGGGCGGTTGCGGCGGCGAGGAGGAGGAGGCGCCGCCAACCATCGAGGCAGCAGCCACTTCCGCCGCAGCGCGGAATGAGCTCAGCCTATCATCTATAGCTTAGAGAATGAATCGGAGACGGAGACAGCGACAGCGTAGGAGAATATACAATAGTAAAAGCGACAGCAAATCGACATTGACTCTCTTGGCCAAGCCAAGTTGCCAAGCATCACATACAAACTGTAACGGAAACAAACATATTAGAGCGCCATATTAACTATTAACAAATTCGACAAAATCAGAGCCAACAACAACAACAACAACACACAGCAAATAATGTAACAAAACAACAAGCAACAACTTTTGTTGTTGGCATCCGACTGCCAAATTGTTTGAAGGTTTTTTTTAATATTTTATTTAGTTATTTGTTTATACTACATTCATACGTAGATGTACATGTTTATATTCATCTTTTTTATTATGCATTTGTTTTTATGAGCTAATTAATTATGTTTTCTTTTTATATACTTATAAATATTATACAACAAAACACAACAACAAAACAAAAGATAGAAAAAAACCCAATACTAAAACAAAAGCTGCATGTCGCATTGTGCAATACAAAAAAGGAATATGTTTTAAAAATCGATATATAACATAAAAAATATATATATATATTAATATTATACACATAAATGTCGAACTTTTTTGTATGTGTTAATGTTAATGTTAATCTTAAGCAACATACACATACACACACACACACACATAAATGTATGTTTATTGAAATGCTGAGAGTGTAAAAAAGGGAGGGAAAATTTGTATCTAGTCATAGCAGACAATACATAAACATTATATGATAAAATACATATATGCAATATGTATGTCATTTGGAATTGTTAAACGAGCTTTAACAAATGCAACAAATAGCGACACGGCAACAACAAAAAGCAACAAACAACAATCGCACTCACAACGTGAACTTAACAATAAATTGTAACTTTGTTCTTTTTTTTTTTTGGTAATCTAACGTATCAGTTTTTAATGAATATGTATGTGTATCTATGTGTTTTTCTATGGCATGTCTAGCAACAATTGTTTGAACAAAATTCAATGCTAATTATATAGATATTCCTATAATATATATAGAATCAAAATTAAATTGAAATTGACAATGTTTGAATGTTTGTGCTGGACAAAGTACTGATAGATACACTCATACACACACACACCTTCAAGAAAAATACTTGTTTTGAGCGCATTTTGTGGAAAGTTGCCCATTGTCGCCCATTGGCATTTGTTTTTGTTTTTTTGTTTTTATCTCTTTTTTTTTTGTTTGTTTGTTTTGTAGTTTAAACAGCAAAGCAACTGAAATGTCTGCATTTGTGCTTTGCACTCGAAAGCCACAAGTGCCTCGAAAGCTTTCAAAGAACCCCCGCCCCACTGTGGGAGCCCCCGTCGAAAGGGGGGTTGGGTGGGGCAAGGACAAGGTACTACAGGAAATACAACATAATAAATACAATACATTGACTGCAATGCATTTTGAGATGTGACCACTTAAAGCAGCATCATCTTACTTAATCTTTGAGTTCCAACCATATCCTTGCGTCTAACGAATATAACATCATTGAGATAGTAAGAAATTAAATAGATTTATATATGGGTCTATGTATTTGTGTAAATGTTTATATGTACAATAGGAATAAATATATACATATATATTAGTTATAAGTTAACAATGCTGAAATAAATACACATACACACACATCGCATCTCAAAATACACATACGCCCACATTAAGCTGTTTATGAAATATATAACATAATAATACCCAATATTCATACGAGATTTATGTATACGGATCTATCTATGTAATTTGAACATTTCTGGCACGAACATCACCGCATTGAGATTTGTTGTAGTGTTCCTAGAGTTCACATTAAATGTATGTATGTTTGTGTCTAGAGCTCGCGGCCATTTGGGGCACATGAAAAGGGGCAGTTATTGCGCTCCCATTTGCACTTGGCCAACAGCAGCATTTCTATACGTAATTTATGTACTGTATAAACGATATTTACATCAATGTGTATGTATATGTATGTATAACGGTTTCGACGCACGACATCTAGAAATTAAGTAGTCACACTCATGTTTTTTTATTGTTACCTGTCTGCGATTATTTTCGTTTTATTTCGAATTTAAGATTTTGTTTTTAACTTTGGACGTTTTTGAAATACTTAAATTTGTATTGTTTAAATAGTTATCTATACGGATTAGTTGAAATTTAAACCTAATAATGTTAAATTTAAGTCACAGAGATATTAAATCAAATACATTTTAATACAACTTGAAGCTCCAGTGTTTTATTAGAGAAACCATTAAATGTCAGTTTAAACAAGACCTTTAAATGTAACCGTTTTATTCAATGGCGCCAATATTCTGCAGTGCAACACTGCCAGCAATGTTGCTTGGGATTCATATTTTGCACTCAGCTGTTGGGGCAACATTGCCAAACAGCTGGGCACACAGTTACAGTTTCGGCAATTGTATGTTTTGTAATTTTGAGGTTGGTTTTAATCAATTTATTTTATTTGCAATGTTGTGCTGAAATCTATGTTGATAAATGTCTTATAACAAAGGTTTTGCAATTGCAGTGGTGAGCGTGGAATGCAACACTAAATAGCAGTCACAATAAAGGAAAGGAGGCAAAGCGAAAATCGACACCGAAACAAACACCGATCAAAACAAAACAAACAACTGCCAGACAGAATGAGTTTTCCCGACAAATCGGAGCGCGCCAAGTGCTGGAACACGCGCGACGACTACTGGAAGTGCCTGGGCGAGAATGCGCCCAAGCACAGCTCCACGAGCGGCGAGAAAGTGCCGAACGTCTGCCAGACGCTGCGCAAGACATTCGAGCAATCCTGCCCTGGACAGTGGGTCAAACACTTTGATCGCAAGCGCACCTACGAACAGTTCAAGGAGAAAATGGCAGCCGGCTACGATCCGCTGGAAGAACGCACCAAAGCCCAAAATCCCAGCAAATAAATATGGCCAGTGCTAAAGTGACATTCGGTTAATTATTGTTACGCTATATAATTTTTTTGTATTGTTGTAGTGTAGTGTAAATAAAAAGTTTAAAAATAATTTGCTGACTACGCTAACAAATATAATTTTTATTGAGAAATGCATAAATTGTAAATGCATTTTTCAAATAGCCATGACAGTGTGTACACATGCTAGAAATCAATGCACAATAAAAATGTGCTAAAAATGCTCAAAACGCGTTGCGCTCAAAACGGTCAAAGCAATCGAAAACTTTTTTGAGTGCTAAACGCTTTATTAAACAATTTAATTGGTAGCAGCAAGTGCTGGCATTAAGTGAGCTTACATAAAATCAATGTCGCTATGGAGGCGATTACGTTTGGCGTTTTAACAAGTAAGCAACTGGAAGTCGAATTCAAATCGAGTTATTAACAACGGCTTTACATACAGTTAGTGACACCTGTTACCAGGAACCGGGCAAGGATCGCAGCGGGCCGCGTCTGGTGGCGCTGATACGCGACGCCTTCGACAACGCCCAGGTGATTGCCAGCGTGCTGCCCGACGAGCGCGATCTCATCCAGCGCGAGTTGCGCAAGTGGATCGATCGGACGGACGTGAAGATCATTCTAACCACCGGCGGCACGGGCTTTGCGCCGCGTGACGTCACGCCGGAGGCGACCAGGCCGCTGATCGACAAGGACTGCAGCCAACTGACCCTGGCCATTGCCCTGGCCTCGCTGCAGAAGACCAAATTCGCGGCGCTGTCGCGCGGCATTTGCGGCATCGCGGGCAACACGCTGATCCTCAACTTCCCGGGCAGCGAGAAGGCCGTCGCCGAGTGCTTTGAGGCGGTGCGCGATCTGTTGCCACACGCCGTCCATCTGATCAGCGACAATGTGACGCTCGTGCAGCGCACGCATGCCGAGGTCCAGGGCACAACGACACAGCCACAACGATCGGCGGTCCAGCGGGATCATGTCTGTCCGCACAAGACCGGCGCTGGCAGCGACTCGGATCGCAACTCGCCGTTTCCCATGCTGCCCGTCGCGGAGGCGGTCAGCGTTATCCTGCGCGTGGTGCAGCGCAACATCAGCGTGTCCCAGCAGCTGGAGGCGCTGCTGTCGCCGGTGGACATACCGCCGTTTCGGGCGTCCATCAAGGATGGCTATGCCATGAAGTCGACGGGGTTCTCGGGCACCAAGCGTGTGCTCGACTGCATTGCAGCCGGCGACAAGGTAAAGTTGAATTTGCTATTGCCTGTTGCCTTGTTTCCTTAACAGTTTGCATCATCTTGTAGATCAGTCCACATCCGCTGCAGGAGGATGAATGCTTCAAGATCAATACGGGTGCACCGCTGCCCGAGCACGCGGACTGTGTCGTCCAGGTGGAGGACACCAAGTTGCTGCAGCGCGACAAATATGGCGAGGAGAGTCTGGTCGACATTCTGGTGGAGCCCAAGGCGGGCCAAGATGTGCGGTGAGCTAATCCACTGATCAGATTTATATATATACTTATGTGCATTCATTTACCTGCCGACAGATCCATTGGCTACGATCTGGGCAAGGGCGATCCAGTGTTTCCCGCCTTCGATGCCTCAACGGTGGTCACCCAATCCCTGCTGGCCTCCGTTGGCTGCCAGCTGCCACTGCGCAAGCCCAAAGTGGCCATAATCTCAACCGGCAGCGAGCTGCTCGCTCCCAATCAACGCCGAGTCGAGGGCCGAATCTATGACTCGAATACAACGATGCTGGAGGAGCTGCTGCTCTACTTTGGCTTCGAGTGCATGCAGCAGTGTGTGCTGGACGACGAGTGAGTCACAGAATCTCTCGACTGATTCCAAGTGTCAACTAATCTATTCACTGCCTCTCAGCTTGGACAACATCAAGCAGACATTGTCGGATCTCTTTGAAGCCCACGACTTTGTCATCTGCAGCGGCGGCGTCTCAATGGGCGACAAGGATTACATCAAGCCGGTGCTGCAATCCCTTGACTTCCAGCTACACTTCGGACGCGTCAATATGAAACCCGGGTATACATATACCCATAGCTATCACATGGCAATGTTTAAGTTTATTGTTTGTTCGTTCCATTGACAGCAAACCCATGACCTTTGCCAGCAGGGGCAACAAGTATTTGCTTGGACTGCCCGGCAATCCCGTGTCGGCCTTTGTCACCTTCCATCTGTTTGCGTTGCCCGCCATCCGCTGGGCAGCCGGCTGGGAGCAAGCCAAGTGCTCGCTGCCCGTGATCAATGTGACGGTAAGAATTTAAATAAATTGTGAAATATTTACTCTGCTCTCTTATCGTGACATTTATAGAGTAGATTAGCTAACGCACTCGCAATGTGACAGACAATTGAGATTGAGTGACTTCATTGATCAATCAATGCTCATTCCCATTCCCATTCCCATCCCACTTCTATTCCCATTCCTGAATAGCATATTATCAAATTTACCGCCCAATTCTATGACGACTTTTGCCTTATCTCTTCGAGTTTCTTCCACAAGTAGCGATAAGAGCGCCGCCTCAAAGGCTTCCTTCAACTTGTTGATGTTGCAACTTGTTTTTGTGCGTTATCAGATATGAACCTCAACAAATACAGCTGCCATAAGTGTTTGACTACAACTCAAGATTAGCTCAACTATGCTGCTAGATAAATGTTGTTCAAAATGTGAAAATTGTATTTATGGTTGCTTTTATTCTTCAGCAACTGCTCACTTTATATGTTGTGCATGTTTGATTGGTAGTGTAATCGAACTTACCTGTAGTTTCTTAGTTACGATTGTTATTGAATATGTTCATAAACTATATAGTGGAAAAGAGTGTTTTACGCTTTTTGGGTATAACACACACATTCCAAAAATATTAAACAATTAAAATACACCCACTAGACGGCATATTTATTTTGACAACATTTAAAGTTAAATCTACTCATAATTTGAACCTACTTCATGTACATTTTGGCATCAATAAAAAGGTCATTTCAATTCCGTTTGAATGATACAAAAGTTTCCTTAACCCATTAAGTACCCATTGAAAATTTTGAATTCTTGTAAAGGTCAATTTTGAAACTTTTTTCCTCGATTTAAAAAAAAAAATGTTTTTTTGCAAAAAAACAAACAAACAAATTAATATAATTCAATAATAATTCAAACAATTTTAATAGTGACTGCAAAAAGAATTTTTTCAAAATCTCTTCGCTAGTATTTTTATAATTTTTTGAAAACTGCAAAAAATTACTATTTTAACCCCTTTTTTCTCATTTTCATACAAAATGTGCCTTTTTTGCAGTTTTCAAAAAATTATAAAAAATATCAGCGAAGAGATTTTTTTAAAAGATTTAACGTAAAGCTAATGCTGTTCCAAAGTAAATAAGTTATTGTTTATGAGAATCCATGGATAAATTGCGGAGTAATACGCTTATCACTGATAGAATTTAAATCATGTTTTTAACGATTTTTAAGTTTGGTTTATATGACAGCTGTATGATATAGTATATCGATTTCAACGAAACTAGGTGAGGATGGAAAGGATCATCCCAGATGTCCATAAAAAAGTACTTTAATTCACTTTGCAAAACAAATTTGTAATTTTGTAAACTAGTGATATTGAACGTAAATTGTTTTAAATCTGTTTCAGCTGCTCAATGATACCATTGATTTGGATGCACGTCCCGAATACGTGCGCGCCTCCGTGACCAGCATTAAGGGCCAGCTCCACGCCAGCGTTAATGGGGATCAGGTAATATAGAGATAAATGCTTCACCCTCTCTCATTTGTATCAGCTTCTTAAAACCTTGTTACCATTTACAGATCAGCAGTCGGCTGCAGAGTATTGTGGGTGCCGATGTGCTCATCCATTTGCCGGGACGCACGGCAGAGAAGCCCCAAGTGCGGTCCGGTGAAATTCTTAGTGCCTCGGTATTGCGCTACGATTTTATATCAAAGTACGAATAGTGGGAGGGGGAAGCACAACGAGCCTTAAACTTAATGCATCACATAAAGAACTCCAAATAAAATGACAAACAAGCTTTTATAATTTGTGTGTATATATATTCATACAGTTATATATACATGTATATTTTTGATATGTTTGTATAAAATGTATTGTGTATAAATCGTAACATTATGTATACGCAATGGTGGCCGCCAAATCCCGAACCAGGCAGCGTCTACAACAGGTCTACAAATAAAATGCAGCATATTGTAAACTTGTCTTTATAAAAAAAAACATAATCATAATCATAATAATCAGCAAAAAAAATGTTGATAAAAAAATGTAAGTAAATCGAAGAGTATGAAGATACAGATACAGTTTCGAATGTGGTTACAGATACAGATACAAATACAGATACAGATACAGAGACGTAGACGTGTGTGCGGTAATACATATGTACAGAAAGTAGTGTAAAAGACACGCAAATAGCTCCAATCAATTTTTGTTCGCCAGCTCCAGTTGCGGACAACTTTTGGACAACTTTAGACGGACTGCGTGGCAGCCTCGCTGGGCCGATGGAGGCGCAACGAGGAGCGGCATGGCAACGTGAATTGATACTTGTTGTGGGAGAGCAGCGTGTAGCGCTGCTGCGGCGTATAATCCCAGAGCGCTCGTTCGATCACCTGCAGCGCACTGGCGCTGAGCACATCCGCCGTATACTGCGTGGGAGCACCGGGACACTGGGAGATGGCTGCAAAACAGAAAGTGCAAAGATATGAAGGCCATTAATCAAGTCAATCAACAAGTATTTTAAAGAGCAAATATAAGATGCGAGTTTATCAATTTTTAATTCAGAGATTATTGAAGTTTTCTCACATCAAAAAATCAATAACTAGAATACATACACAACAAAATAATAATGAAATTATTAATGATTTCTATTTTTTTCGCTCAAAATAAAATTCACTTTAAAATCATGGATTTTGTGTAAGATTTTCAACCAGTATTTTTGCATATTCCTATAAAAGAAATCCAGGGAACCCATAAATAACAAATACAAATCTTTAGAATGATTACGTGAACTTTTTTAAAAGTAAGTTTAACTTTGAGCATAAAAATAAAAATCATAAATAATGATTACTTGTGAGTTGAAGAAAATCCTTAAAAATCTTTAAATTATCATTACTATGTAATTTTTATAATATAACTCATAATGATTACGGTCCCTGGTTTAATTGGATACTCAAGATTTCTGGGAAGTGAATTTTTCTTAAGCTGCTCCGATTCTCACTCTCATCAAAATTTTGCTAGTGAATTGAAATCAGATAAAGTGAATTTTTACAATAAAACTAAAGTTAATTTTAAACTTGACAATAACTACTATATTTAAGTCAGATTAATTGAGATTATCTTAGAAAAAACAAGACGAAGTATACAAAAATGGGGAGGTAAATTGGGAACACAAAACCGGCAAACTTGTAATTCTAAAAAAAAAAGAAATATTAGGCAAATTGTTGTTAGGAAATGAACTTTACATTATTTTGTATCCTGTTATCGGACAAATGAGAATCACACTAACAAATTCGCATATTAAATAAAAATTTATTTTATTATTTGAAAAGGTAATAAGCTTCTCCAAAATTGTTTCAGTCTTTGTTCTTGCTTGAATTTCTACGTTTTAGCATTTTTTTTTGGTTACTCAATAATGTGGTCTGCGTTTTTTCCTATTTTTTGATACTTGGGAAAATATTCTGCATTTAAAAAAAAAAAAAAAAGTAAAGAACGTTTTTTCAACTTTATTTTTCTATACTTTGTACCCTCAAATGTTTTTCTTGGCTGAATATCCCAGATTAAGCTTATTTTATTTTATGCTTGCTTTGTTTTTTTCTCAATTTAATACTTCGTGGTGGTTTGGAAGTTTGCCTGAGAGACTCTGGATACTTACTCTGAGCAACTGGCGCCTTGTAGAGCGACTCGACGGTCATGCCGCATGTGTCGAGGGCGACAATGCTGACTCCATATGGTTGCAGCTCCTTGCGCAGCTCCTCGGCGCACTTCTCGACGGCCACGCGGGATGCGTTGAAGGCGACGAGGCCATCGCCGCCCATGCTGGCGCCCGCCGTGCTGCCGCCCAGGTAGAGGAGACGGCCGCGCGTTGGACGCAGGAAGCCGACAAATGCCTTGGCCACACGCAGCGTGCCCAGAATGTTGGTCTTGAGCATGTGCTCCCACTGCTGGACATCCTGGGACTCGACGCGTCCGCGATAGACACTGCCGCTCGTGTTGATGACGGCGGCAATGCCGCGCTCGTTCGCATTCAGATGGGCGCCCATGGCAATGGTCGCCTCGCGCAGCACATCCTCGCGTGTCACGTCCAGGCGCATCGGTATGATGGTGCCACTGATGGGCTCCTCGCTATATTCCCGTATCTTCATCCAGCCACAGAGCAATTTCGCCGGCAGCGAATCTCGCGCCTCCTTCATGCCGGCGAACACGCGACATCCCTTATTGGCCAGATACGTGCACAGCTGCAGTCCCAGCGCCGTGTCCGCACTGGTCACCAGCACCACACGGCTCGCCGGCTGCTCCGCGCTGCCCGCCTGGCTCTCCTCGCGCACCTTGCATATCAGATAGATCAACAGCGCCCCGGCGATCGAGAAGAGCGCCAGCAGCTGGAAGGCCAACACCAACATGGTCATGGGCTCCATTATGGCATCTCTGCAATTCAATAGATAAAAAAAGACTTGGTTAGATTTTCAGTTTAAAATTCATAAGTGTATATAATTAAAATATAAATGTTTAAATTCTGCCAACTGTCTGATATAGATATACAATGTAACATACAGTGGCGGCAGAATTAATAGGGACATACAAATTTGTTGCTTCTTTTCAATATTATTATTAAACTCTTAGACTAAATACCTAATCGCTATTTGTATCTAAATTTAACAAAAATTTAGTCAATTGTATAATATAAAAAGAAAAAAACATAAATTTCCGAAATTCATACTGGCAGACATCATAGGGACAAATAACATTAAATATACAATTTTTGGTTTTTTCCTTTTTATTTTTAAAAAACTTCAATATTTTGTGGTAGCAAATTACTAAATAAATAAATATATACTAGCATGCATTTGTATTTGAAAAAATATATGAGTGCCACAGAAATCGCTTTCGCTTGAATTTCACTTAAATTTGTATGAAATTTAAGTGAAATTTAAGCGAAAGCGATTTCTGTGACACCCCGATACATTAAAATATAGCAATTGCTTTTTTTTTTAAAGGTAAAGAGATTAAATTAAAAAGAGCTAGTTTACGATTAGGGTTACGCATAAATAAGTATGCCAAATTGGCTTGATCTCCATTTTTGGCATAGTTTTTAATGGTATTAAGCCAGACAATTGACTAAATGTAGTTGATAGTAATTGTATTGTTATTGTATTGTATATTGTATTGTTTGCTTAGTGATAGAACTTATTTAAAAACAGCTTTCTAAAAGCAATAAAAATGCCAAACTGTCTGCATTATTTCAATTTCATTTTATAAGCAAGACAATTTCAAAACGAACTTTGAAATCAATATTAAATGAAATGTTTATAAAGAATATTACCCTAAGGCCGCAAAAATGTAAAAATTATTTACATACTCTATGTATTTAGCTAAGATAAAATAATAAAAAATAATGACTTAATCTCAATATTCAATGAACTTGAGATATAACAGAAATTGGCCAGTTCAAAGCAATAAAAATGAAGCTGCATTATTTACATAATGCGCTTGTTTGTAAAAATAAATTTAAATTATTTTATTTGAATACAAATTTTAAATTTGAAATTAGTTTCCATACATTTAACGTTAAAATATTAGACAGTGAAACATGTGGCCATTTGTGACATCAGCATAGTTAACAAATATTCGAAATCATTACGAAATTGATCGAAAATTCTAATGTGTTTTCAATTACATACATATATAAAATTAATTAAAGAGACTTCAAAGCATTTGAAAAGGCTTCTTTTGCGGAAGAAAGTGAGTAGATGCAACACCTGATCTATGATTTTCTATATTGTGCTATTATCGTCGTTTAATTGCGTAACGGTGCCAAAGGCGGATGTAACGCTGATATTATGGAGGGCGTTGGGGGCGTGGTAGTGTGGGCGGTCACAGCAAATATGGCAACGGCATTTCCCATTTCCATTTCCATTTCCGCGTGTCAACAACAGTCGCAACGCGTCGTCATGCGTTGCACCCGCTGTGAAATTCAATGTAAAAGCCACCGTAATATGGTCGAAATATTGGCAAGAAGAAGAAGAAATAAAAGAAGGTAAAGGAGAAGAAGAAGAAGAAAGGTGAGTGCCATCAACATGCAACTGCAACAAAAGGCATCATGTTAATGTTCAGCTAAACTGACTGAAACAAGCCTCTACACAGAAAAAAATATTTGAGATTTTGGGATAAATTCAAACCAAATATATTATATGTCAACAACACGGTAATCCTCGAATTTCTTAAACCAAGTACAAAATACTGGATTCTATTACGGTTTTTCACATCCTTCTATATAAATAATTTGATTATCGGAGCTTTATTAGTACTTTTGTAGGGAAATCAAATGTTTAACGCTTTTTTAACAATAATATCCTGAATACATACTAAAAAATATTCAAGAATTTTAAACTTGAATTTTAAAATGATTTTTTGTTCTGTGCATTCAATGAATCTTCTGCCTGGGATAGATTTTAGGTTGGGTTTTGAGTTTTTGGATTTTTTAAATTATGGGTTGGGGTTACAACAACTTTTACTTTGGACGTCGTCGTCGTCGTCGTCTTTTTGGCGCGTGCAGTGAAAACTTGTGAAGCACGTAGACATAATTTATTGCCAAATGCACGAAACTTGGGGCTGGACACGCACTGTTGGCCACGTGCACAGAGCCCAACTCAGAGGCGAGTCAAATATGGTCTGCAATCCGCTGCTGAAAAGTGAAGTCGGTCTCTTTCGATTTCTGCAGCCAAAGCAGGCGCTTAAAGGCAGGCAGAGAGAGAGAGAGAGAGAGAGGGGAGGGGGAAGGGGAAGAGTACATGGAAGGGGGGGTGATGCCAACTATGACCAAACAGACAGACAGACATATAGACAGACAGACAGTCTTAAGGTCTGACGTTACTAACTGCCTCGTAAATTGTAAAATTTTCAACGAAAAAAGCGCAATAATTAAACGAATCAAATGCGAGGCAACAAAACCAAAAGACTAACTAAATATAATACACATTTTACTTAGTTAAAGCAAAGCTCACGTTGCATTGCAACGCATTTATTGTAACTAAAGTTGATTTTGTTGGACACATAATAATAACACTGCACTGCACAATTATAATTGAAGTGAAAATGTACAATAAGATACATTTTTATATGTATGTATCTGCTGACATCAAGATACTTTTGATTATGCTTAAAACTACTCGAGTTACAAGCTCAACTTCAGGAAGCTACTTCTGTCAACAATTACAAGAAAAACTTTTATAAAACATTGTTGTCAAAAATAAAAAAAAATAATTTTAATATTAAATAATATCACAAACAAGAGGTTTCATATAAAATGAAAAGAAAAACTATTTTTGAATATTCCTCCATGTTTATGTTTTTGAAATATTTCATAACAAGTCAAAAATATTACGAATATCCCGGAAAAACTATTTAAGAAATCGTTGTTTCTAGCAAATGAAAAGAATTTTTATTTCAAAAAGTCAAGAGCAACGGAATTCGAAATCAATAACTTAGTTAAAGGATTGAGATAGCCAAATAAAATAATAAATTGGTAGGTAGCAAGACTTTGGGAAAGATTAGCAGATAAATAGAATAATAAGTGGACAGAACATTAATAAAATATAATATTGAGGGATAGTTAGGAAACATATACAAAGATTAGCAAACATTTAGGAAAAGAAATGGAATGAAAAATTGCTCTGTATATACATAAAATAAATACATAGAGAATCAGCTTTATGAATAGATAGGTAAATAAAAGGAGAAGTACAGAAAAAGATTAGTAAATAAAGAAAGAAATCGATATATAAGTAGATGCAGAGCTGGGTAGATGTATCGATAGAAAGTGTCATAAAAAGATCAATTTTTGAGATGGATCTCGAAAGAAGAATTAATCTAAGGATAAACCTAGAGATATATTGTTTGATGGATAGAGTTTAGCGGTGGGCACGAAATCTGAATTCGTGAGCACAACAATAACAACTACAACATCAACAGCGAGCAATGGCTGCTCCCGGAGCCACTGCGTGCCCATCGCTGATATAGATGATAAGAAAGATAGATATGAGCATAGACAGACATCCTTGTATATATTTGTATTTGTTATAAGTATTGAGCTCATGCTTCTCAGCCAATTAACCAAGATAAAACAAGTTGAATTCTTCTTTGACTTGTCTCTTAATTTTTTTTTGTATCTTTTTTTTTGGTAATATCATGTATCTAAGTGGCAAACGTTAAGTGGCTGCCACAAGAGCAGTCGTTAAGTGCAACCAGTTAGCAGTTAGCAGCAACTGCAACTGCAATGTTGGCCCAGTTCTGTGGCAACTTGACCAATTGGAGTCGTCGATGGCAATTGGAATGTCAATAGCCGATTGGCCGTTTAACATAATGTGGGGCATTGCATAAGCGGCTGACACATGACGCATGCGTCGTGTTGCATCAACGCTGTTGCATGTTTGTTGTTTGTTGTATGTTTTCTTGTGCTGTCAGTTGTTGGTTATGTCAGCAGCCAGAGTTGAAAGCGGTTCTAAAGCACTTCCAGCTGGCAACTCTGCTTAATGCGCATGTCGTGTCGTGTCGTAACGTGTTTTGACATGTCTTGATTCGATCTTCTACAGTTCTAAGCTGGCTAAGCAACGATTCAGTTGACCAAGTTAATTAAATTGCCGTTGCCATTGATTATTGACAATTGACAATTAACAATGCATTGAACTTGCGGCTTGTGGCAAGTTACAAGTTGCTGGCGGTGACTGTGTCACTAATGAGCAATCTCTATTTCAATCTCAATCTCATTGAAATTGTTTGTCACTGATTGCAGATCTGATCAGTGAATGGAATGCCAACAAATGATAGACAACTTTGCAGACAATGATAGACTGCCAGATACAGATACAATTAAAGTTAAATATGCAGATGCAGATACAGATACATATCCAGCTAGAGTTAAAGCTACAGATGCAGATAAAAATTAAGATAATTGCTTAAATACGTGACATTGCCTTTCATCATCTTAAGATCACTCACAAACTTAAAAGCTCCAGCCCACACTTTCTATAGAGCTTAAAGCTTTTATAAAGCTGTAATTTATTATAGAATTTAACACTTTTGAGAATGTTTCAATGCTTTTACAATATCATCAATTCTATGGTAATGCAGTAGAGCTTAAAGCTCTTTTAGCTTACAAAATTTATTCGAATGTGCTTTTTGCAATCCGTTATCATTCTTCTAAGCTTCATATCTAGCTATTTTTTTGGCTTGTTTCGTAATAATTATGTTTCTTTCAGATCAATGGTAATCCAGTGAGCTTAAAGCTCAAATAATTTTAAAATGAAAGACAATTTCACTAAGTTTTAAATGGTAAGTAGCTTCATATTTCCCACATCAGGTTCCATTTAGCCATTGTCTTGCCTGATTCCAGTTGTATTTAATTATGACCAAATTTACAGTAATCCTCACTGAGCTTAAAGCTCATATCTATCATTTGTTAGATTAGTTTAGCTAAGTTGAGCTTTGCTCTAATTCGAAAGTTTATTGCCAAATCTCTTATATAATATTTAATCGTTGGATTAACCTACACTTTTAAAATAATTCCGTTCATTTATAGCTTTGAGGTTATGTTTGGTCGTCTACCTGTTTAAATGATGGTTCATTGTTAAGCCCCCAGAGTTTGTTTGCTTGGCAAGTATTCATACATATTCATAAATACTTATGTGAATCCATTCACATAGCTCAAACAATTGTTGTACTGTTTATTTCCTTTTATGATAATCAACCAACAACAACAACAACAAAAAACGACTTAAAAAGAAAATCAACGCTAATTGAAATGTTTTCGAGTACAGCTAAATAAAGTTAAGATTGTCCATTGTCTGCTCAGGGGAAAGGAAATGTAAAACAGGTAGAATAGTTGAAGATAACGACAGAGACAGAAACGGCATAGCAGATACAGATACATTTACAGATACAGATACACACACACAAATCCAAACATGTATCTCACATATTTGACATAGTCATCAAGTCAGCTACAAATTAGCAACTTTTGCATAGAACTAAAGATAAAACTAATGCTAGAGACACAGATACAGATACAGATGCAAATACATATGTATGTATGTGTACAATTTGAGTTGGAGTCACACAGATACAAAGAGACTTGACTCTTTGCTATGCCAGCTGAGTTCAAGTGTAGCATTTAGTCATTTCAAGCCAACTAATTTTCTGCACATTCCGAGACACACAAAGTGCGGCTCATTAAAAAGATACAAATGTATCTGCGGCCTAATGCGCAGCTGCCAGCATCTTTAAGCTGCGTGTGTGCGAGTTGTGGCTAATATAAATGTGTTGCACAAATTATAAAAGAAAAGATGCAAATATCGAAAATGAGAATATAGATTTTTGTCTTCATTTCTTAACAATATTAAGATTAACTTTAATTAATGTCAACTGAACTGTTTTCAAAGAACTATATGTTTAAATAAACAAAAATAAAAACCATATACAGCTATTCCAAAGTTAGAGGGTATGTTGCAGTTGTTGCCTTCGCTCGCTTCACTCGACTGTCAAATCATTCACTTGGCAATCACTTGGAAAGCACTTGATAAACTTCAACTTTCTTGCGGACTTCAAGCTGTCCGCATAATGAGACTTTAATCTATCATCAATGAAATGATAATGAAAAGCAATAATGTTAATTAAACGGTCTCTCTGACAAAAGCAACAACAACGAGACATGATGAATTGCTGCCCACTGCGTATACGCAATATTCGTTTGCATGTATTGTACGTATGATTAATAATAAGCATCTTTTTTGTTTTGCCATTGGGATAAATATGGATGTGGATATGATTATGGATGCCAGTTGAATATGCTGTGAGACAAGGCTGACATATTTGGGTTGAACAACAACAGCAACAATAACAACAACAACAGCAACAACAACAACAACAACAACAATTGCTGCTGAAATCGCCGCAACAAATCGGCAAATGTCGCAATTAACATATTTTATAGGTATGTGCGATGTGTGTAAACGTGTGTGTGTGTGTGTGTATGTTGCTAACACACCCTGCACAACATGGCTGCCATGAAACCATAAAATAAACAACAACATATACACATACAACACGACTTTGGCAGATATGTATGTGAGTAATACACGATTTTAACACGACGCAAAAGAAACGAAAATTAAACAAAACTAAACAAAAATAAACGTTTGTTTTAATAATTAGAGATGCGAAGTTACAAGCTCACAACTCCTCCCCCCTCACCACCTGAGTCAGCTGCAGAGAGTGAGAGCTAAAGAGAGAGAAAGAGAAATACTTGAGAATAACTTTAAGTCAGTCTGTGTTTTTTTTCTATGTTAAATCGCTTGATTCTCCTGATAAATACAAATATACATACAGTGTGCCACTAATGTCTTCACACACCATAAATTTGTCAAATTTGCGTATTAAAAAGATGATTTGATGCGGGTTTTTTATATTAATCTTTTATTCACTTCCGTTCTAATGATACAACAATTTCTTTAACCCATTAAGTACCCATCGAAAATTTTGAATTTCAAAAACAGTATATTTTTCAAAATTTTTTCTCGTTTTAAAACAAAAAATATGTTTTGATGCAGAATAATTCTTCAAACATAAAGTGACTGCAAACAAATTTTCAAAAACCTCTTCGCTAGTATTTTTTTATGATTTTTTGAAAATTTTTTTTGCAGTCGCTCTTAAATTGTTTGAAGATTTTTTCTGCATCAAATCATTATTTTTTAAAAATCAAGGAAAAAAGTAGAAAAAAAAACAATTTTACAAAAATTCTAAATTTTTCATTGGTACTTAATGGGCTAAAGAAATTTTTGTATCATTCAAACGGAATTTAAATGATTCTAGTATTTTAAAAAATTTTCATTAAATCTTTCTTGTTAAAAGTATATTTTTTTTAATAACTTCATCCATATTATATTCCTGGGGTATAATCATTCTTTTAGTATTCAATTTATGTTTTTTTCCCCCTTTTTTATAATTTCTGTTAGGTATTTGACCTTACCAAACTCATCTAAACTTAAAACTGACTAATAAAGTGTCACAATGAACAAAAACTTCACCCAGAATTCGTAATCGCAGTCTCATTACTTACATCATCATTTACATTGATGAATTCATCGAATTGCCTAATGAGTTATATACCCGATAGAGATAAACTATTCATAGTATATTTCCTGAATATTTCAAGTTAGCTACCAAAGTTATGCGTCCATTTAAAATGAGTGCAATGTCTGGTATAAATTACAGACTTATAATCGACAGATCCATTGAGCCTATTGGGCAAGTTTTGACTTGTATAATACCGAGTAGCAACTGTACTAAAAAAAAAGATATCTTCCGATATATTTCGATTATTTTACCAGTTCAATTTCAATTATAATTGGTTTCGCAGCACTGGAATTCCATTAAAAATTAGATGGTGTAAATAGCGAAAATTGTTTATTAAGTGTGCAAAACAAATGTGGAAAGTGAAAAACTCAGCACTCGCCATAGACAACAAACCGCAATTGCAGTTGCTATTATTATTATTATTTTTTATTATTTCTTATTATTTTTTGGATTGCATTGCAATGGACAGTACGTCTTGGCTTGTCTTGGCTTCGTTTTGGTTTTGGCGTTTTGCCGCGCACGAAATTGGCTAATTGCCATAATTAAAGAATCGATGCAAAAGAAAAGATAGAAATAAAAGTAAAGCAAAAGAGCAGAGAAAAAAAAACGTATTATGATCGTGGCAAGCGAAACGAAACGAAATGAAATATGAAACTCGAGTAGCCCAATTAATTTGCACCTCAAGCAGCAACAACAACAACAATTGTAATAATTACAGGTAAGAATGCTTCAATCATTAAGATTTCGACACTGCGATACCCTGTACATATTTACATTCTCATATACATATGTTTGTATAACAAAGTTCCTTTTGTTATGATTAAAAAGTCTTGATTTTAAAGTAAGATTCTTCATCGATTGTAGATAGATACCATAGATGTATGGCAGATACCAGGATATATGGGAGCGTCCCATATGAATATTGTGTTGGTTTGATTCAGATATCTCAAACAACAAAAAAGTTTTTCATACTAAGACCTGATTTTCGGCTTATCGTTCCTATGGCAGCTATATGATATAGTGGTCCGATCCAAAATCTAAAGCAAACTCGATCTGCGTGCAATATAGACGAGCCTACATACCAAGTTTGAAGTCTCTAGCTCTTACAGTCGCTGAGATCTAGGCGCTATTACAGACGGACAGACTGACAGACGGACATGACTATATTGACTCGGCTGTTGATGCTGATCAAGAATATATATACTTAATGGGGTCTTGCACGCCTCCTTTTGCCTGTTACGCACTTTTTTTTGTGACAAAGTTAATAGACCCCTGTACTTATTTTAAGTACGGGGTCTAAAAATGCAACACTAACCAAAATTTGGTATATCAGTTCATCAGAGATCGCCAGCTCCACCGATCATAGTATAACTTTTAGTTAAGCTAAAGAATATAGTTTTTTATATATTATGTCAAAGAAAAAGTTATTAATAATTGAAATTAAAAGTTTTATCTTCCGCTCTTGATTTGATAATATACCATAAAAAAGTATCTGTACATACACAGCTATATATGCCCTCACAATGCACACTTGCATTGATCACAGGGTATGCAAATAATACTATTTAGTTAAGGTATGGCAACAGGTGCCAATGGGTCGAAGCCAGTTTTGCAGTCAACGGATTTACATATGCCGAGCATGTCTTTAAGTAGTACAAGTATCTTTCATATATGGACACTCGCATAACTCAGCAATTCGTTGTTGTTGTTGTTTTTTATTTACTTTTTTTTTGGTATTTTATGTTTGGTTTGTTTTTTTTTGGCTCGTTCGCTTGGCGATTTCTTTTGGTTTAACACATTTTAGACACGCATCGCAAAAGGGGAAAGACGCCGCTTGTGACTTGTGAGAGCGCTAATTTTGCTGACTGTCTCCACTTGCCACTTTCCACTTCCCCCACCTTTTGCTCCTCCACCTCCACCTCCACCTCTTGGCACGCCCCAACTTGTGGCGTCTGTCATCCCTGGCCCACCTAAGCGAGTGTGACCTAAATACGCGTATCTAAAGATGTTGCCAGACAAACAAAAGGTGAAAATATGCAGATATCTCCCTCTATCTTCCTCTCGCGCTCCCTCTAATTTTCTGTGTAGGTGCAAGTTGTTGTTATGAATTTCAATATAAAGTTATTAAGCTTTGGCTTTGGTTTTTGACTTGGCGTTACGTTTTCGGCTTTTGTTTTTATTTTTGCTTTTTTTAACTGCTTGAAATGCATTCCATCGACGCTTCAGGCGTCACGTCGACGTCGAGATGACGCGTCGTCTCAGGGTTCATCACTATACTATACTTGTTCGAATACGAGTACGAGTACGTTCCCTACACTCGTCCCTGACGATCATTAACAAACGTGACCAGCTCAACTCAATGCAATGTGAACGATCTTTCAGTTGAAGCAACATATACAATTTTAAATTTCAGTTACCAATGCAAATGAGCAAAGCTTGAATTATTTAAAAAGTATTTTGAAATTTATATAGATTAAGATTTTCAGATTTTGATAACTTTACAAGAACTTTTATGCCAATTTGAAATTTTTGCAAAGTTGTAGTACTTTAAAGCAGGGACTGAAAATAGCTGCTAATAATCAAAATTTCAACTCAAAAAATCACATATAAGAACTAATGCTATTTTTGTTTAAAATTGTAAAAACAGTATCTCTGCAAACAGCCAATAAACTTATATTTGAGATGACAAAAAAAAAAGTCTCAAAAGACTATTATTTGTGAAAAAAAAGTCTCAAATAACTATTATTTTTGAATTGAATCATATATGTAAGTCTTTAAAGACTGTTATAATTTTGAAAATGTTTATAAAAGTCTTTTTAGAATATCTTTGTTAATACTCAAGATAAACATTCCAAATTTTCAAATTATGCAAATTTGGTTATCAGGAAGATGATAAACTAATTTACACAAATAAAATCAAAAGAAAAAAAATCAAATTTAATCATTATTTTTGATTTATATAATAAAAATCAATATTAATAATTATTTAAAAATTTTATTTTTTTAATGAAAAATAATTATTAAGTATGATTTTTAAAGTAAAAGTCTTTACGTAATTTTTTTTTATAATCCTCATAATAGTTTCGGTCCCTGGTTTAAAAAATAAATGAGTTGAAGCTATTGAAAAGAGATAGTATAAAAAGTATATAGTATAGCATAGTGCAGTAAAGATATAGTAAAGTATATTATAGTATCAGTTTTTTACACATCATAGCGCATTTTATGATATGAGTATCAATAATGATCATGATGACGACGCTACTTTCCTTGGTTGCCTGTACAACAACAACAATAAAAACAACCACAACAACACCATTTTCAACAACAATAACAACAACAACAAATAAACACTCAGCAATTTTCACTAAAGTTCGCTGAACTCTTTACAGCGTTTACCCACAACATCAACTTTAGTTGTCTTCGCTGTCTTCGCATTGTCTTCTTTGCAGCTGATGATCATGATCATGTTAATGATGATGGTGAGGGGAACCAAACAGAGATTGTATTAGGTACATCACCCCCCTCCCCCCCAATCTGTCACCTTTTAACCAACTAAAAGACTACCCTAATGCTGTCCTTGTCCCTTGTCTGCCGCATTTTCAAGTTCAAGTGCTGTGAAATATGCTTAAAAAGTGAAATAAACAATAATAAATGACAAAAGTTTGCAACGCTTTCCTTTGTCAACAGTCGGGGTCTTGAGATTGAGATTAGATCATCATCGTTGATGAGGTGAGCTAAGCGCGGGCGTTGACGATGACGGCACAATTCCAATTCCAATTCCAATTCCAACATCCCCACAGCGGATGACAAATTACAGCTTAAAGATGACACCAGACACATGACAGAAGACAAATGTCAGTCAGACTCAGAACGTAGAACGCTTTTTTTTTTTTTTTTTTTTTAGACTCACATATCTTGAGCTCTATTTAGAATGACAGTCAAATGGGCTTTGCCTCGGTTCCAGCAATTAGTTATGAAACTGGCCAGGCAACTACTATACCAGGTAAACTCCTTAATTATATAGTACAGATGATTCTTGAAATGTGAGGTTATGTAGAGCAATTCATGCTAAACAAAGTCACTAAACGGAAGAAATGTCGGTATTTAAATACGAATAATTGATAGATAGAAAGATAGACAGCAAACGTAAGCAACGAATAACAAGCTGATATAGCCGACAGCTGAAATTTAAACTAAATGAAATGAATAGGTAAAAAATGTGAGGTTATGAAATGAAAAAAGGTAAAAAATGTTGATTTTTGATTAGAAAATGTTAAGTAAAAACATATGTAATTTTATAAATTAGTTCATAAACAGAATTGCAAGTGCAAAAAGTAATTAATAAATATACAAGTAAAAGACTTTATTAATGAAAAAGTGAGGTTATGAAAAAATTTGAACTAAATACGTTAGAAATGCCCGTTTAAGTATTGAAATGAGTGCCAAACAAATTCAACAAACTGACTAAGTGGGTTACTGACAAATTTAGCTTTTACAGCGCAGATCATCTGCATAATTAACGAAATTGACAGAAGAATGTGACCATGGAGGACAATAAAACCAATTTAAGCACAACAAAACGATGTAAAATGGCATAAACTATAAATGCTAACTTTCTGACCATAAAATGTTGATTAATTTCTCGAGAGGAAAGCATTTAAAGAGCCCAAAGAACTTCGTTTAACTGGGAGAGGAAAGACAGGGTCTGAAAATGAATGCTTTAAATCAGCGGTGGGCACGCAGTGGCTCCGGGAGCAGCGACTGCTCCCAACTTAGGTAGACTCTAAAGGGTTGTACCTACTTGTTGATGCTGTTGTAGTGCTCCCGAATTCAGATTTCGTGCCCATCGCTGCTTTAAATGGTTAATAAAGCGATTGAGTTAAGTATTTAATGGCTTGATGCATTATGAATGTACATACATACATACATACATATATATGTATGTATAATATGATTGCCATGTGCATTTCGCAGTTAATCAGCTTAAACTATGCTATAACTTCACAAGCTCTCTTATAGTAGTTATTTCTCACAAATCGCATGTCTCGCATATCGTACGTCACAGCGCATCGCATTATCATTATCGCATATGGAATTTGATGAGGTAATGCTTAGTATGAGGGTTTATACCCTGTTGCAATTGCAATACTCCAGTTCACATTTTCACACGCTTCTTTGTTGTTGTCGCCTTTCCAACAACACTTGAAATTATGTTGTTTTTCTTTATGTCCCATTCGAGTTGCTCTCTCGCGTTGACATCGTCTTTTGACTACAGAAATACGATTTAAAGCCATTTGATTTTATTATTTTCTTTCAACTATTATTGTTGTTGCTATCTTAAGTGTTGTGGTCAGCAGTTGTTGTAAATTTGATCATTTTGACGGGACGCTTAATCGCCGATTACCAGATATTACCGCATTTTGTGCGCCGCCAGCGCTTTCTCATGTTAATGAACAGCCCTCGTTTATGATCTTTTTTACGATATGCGATAGTGTTTGATCAATTATGCAAACTATCGACTAGACATGCTTTCTGTTTGTGTGTGGTCTATACACACATACACACTTAATTACGCATGCAGACACGTATACACATGCAGAGACACGCACAGACATGTTTTTGCGGAACGGAAACTCAATTCTTAACTGTCGGATTCTGATAATTGTATAATTATTGCTGTAGTTCCCATTTCTAAAACACACACAAAATTAAAGACAGTTCGACTAGTCGCTACTCTGTAGAGTCTACAGAGTTTTGGCAGAAATAAAGTTAGGAGCAGCCGCTAGCTCCCGGAGCCCATGTGTGCCCACCGCTGCTGTAAACTAATACAACATTCTTCCCTTAGCTCCAGAACAACTTCAGCATTTATTATGCGATCGTGCTGAAATTTTTTAGAATTCATAGGTAATATATTTAAAACTAGTTGCACCAAATTTCGCTTTCTTTAAAGAAACTTTTTTTGTGTTGAATTAAGAAAATGGATTTTTCGGTATCATATTTCGCGTTTATAGAGTTGCCAGTTGGAAGTGTGTACCAATTTTAATTGCAGTTTGCATTTGCGTTTTTTTTTTCATTCTCATTTTTCATTTTTGTTATTCTTTTGTTTATTTGTTTTGTTGTTTCTTGAAAAGCCATTGCAACTGCAGTTGAAAAACTTAACGCTCCATTCAGCTTTAAAATTGCTTTGTGCTACTTTTAAGTTGATTTTTTTTCTTCTTTTTTTGTATTTTATTTACCTTCTATTTCTTGTGCTTCTCTTCTAGCTAGACTGTGCCATTGTTTTTAACTGAGTTTTTGTTTTCTCATTTTTTTTTGCATTTTGTATTTCTAAATCGTCAATTGCATTTAACAATGAGTTCAAACGAGCTGCCAAGTTGCATTGCGGCAGGTGCAGAGTTTGAGAAGTCCCTATGGTGGGTATTTTGAGTATCTACAATGTACAAAGTAAGTAGGTGCGATATGATTGCTACGGATGTGCTTGGCACTAAATCAGCATTAGCCATTTTTTTTAAGAATGTCACGACAGTCACGTTCCACTAAAGTGAATCACCCTCATTTCTCTCTTTAATTTCTCATTGATAACCGCAATGCAGTTAAAAATACTGAGCATTTGAAAATAGATCGAGTCTTAGTAGCGTTAGGTAGTAAAAAGGATTGACAAATGATTAAAATTTCTTAAGGACTTGGCAAGATCTTTTTAATATTTTTGTTTACTTTTCAGTTGAAAAATCCAAATTTCATTTCATACTACATATACAAAGTTTGAAAATTAATATCAGAGTAAATTTGCAAACTTTGTAAACTAGAAATCACGTTATGCATTTTGTTTGCAATTTAAGAAAGATTTATTTTAAGTTTAGAAATACATTTTTTTTTTTTAATATTCTTTGAAATTTTTTATTTATTTCTTATTGGAACAAATGAAACTGAATCAAATTAAATTTTATATAACTGCGACTTTTAAAAATATATTTTAAAAAAAATTCTACAAATATTATTTTACACACCATTTTTAAAATCTTAAAATGTATGGAAAATTTCAAATGGTATTTAAATAGCTTTTGAAATTAGTTTTTGAAATTACATTTTTTACGCGACTGCGATAAGTTTTAACGCTTTTTTTGAGGTAGTTGTAACTATGAGTCGTTAATTTAGTCACACACATGCTCGCCCCTCCTCCCGCACACACTCACACACACTCAAATTGCGGACGCGTGCAAAAACTTAAATGAAAAATATGATTTTGAAAAATTAAAAAAAAAAACTAATAACAAAAACACTCTCAAAAGCATTGCAAATATTTATTAACAATCAAAATTTGTTGCTTTGCTTTGCCCATTGTTGTTGCCAATATTGTTGTTGTGGTTGTTGCTGCAGTTTTGATTGTTGTTGTTAATTGCCAAAGTCACAGGCTGCGCGTACGCCTCAGGAATTTTAATCACTTTTTCTTCTATATTAATTTTACTTTTTTTTTTTTCGTTATTTTCTCTTCATTTGTTTATTGATTAATTAATTGTTGCTTGCTTTATTTTTTTTGTTATTGTTGCTGGCAATTTGAATTTCCATTTCAATTTGATAGAAATCAAAAATGATTTCGTTTATGGATTGCAAACTGTCTTTAAAAGAAATATGTATCTATGCGAATTCAATTTCAATTCCGGGCGCTACGACTGAAGCTGAAACTGAAACTCAAACTGAGAAGGAGAAGCAGAAAAGAGGGCGAGGGGGAATGAGGAAAGAGGAGCAGCTTGGGGGCATCCACCCAAGCGTCCTACTTGGTGTTGTTTTTGTTGCTTGCTGCCAATTATGGACACAGTCGAAGACGTTGTTCGATTTGAAATTTCACTTTTTTTTCCCCTCTCTTTAGTATTTGTTGCGTTTGAACTTTTTTAGTTAGTCAGTTGGCATTTGGAGCGTACTGCTGCAACTAGTTGGGGCACTCAGGCTGCAGCATGTGGCAAGTGCATGGGAATAGGATGATTTGCAATATGGCTAATAGCTACGAGTAGATCCGCTCCAGCAACAACAACAGCAACATCATGTGAGCCAGCCAAGCAGACCAAAGTTATAATTAAAGCTTCGCTTTCACCTCGACCAATTGTCGAATACTTAGGAGTACTTACTGTGCCGCAACTACAGTAAAAACAACAACAACAACAACGTTCACTTAGAATGCATTAGCTGAGCATGCATGACTTGAAGTTATTCTGTACCTCTGTCGTAAACAAACACACACATTTATAATTGCATTTATCAGTTATGTTGCACCGTATTTTTTATCGGATCTTTAGCAAATATTAATAAACAATTAAGTTAAACCTCAGTGTTTGGGCTTTAAAAATGTAATTGTTATTAGCTTTTTACATATTGAAAATAGATTAGATTCTATATGTGATAGCCAGATTGACTGTATGTATAGTTAATGAAATCAAAAGTATGGAATGATGTCTATTTGAATCCTTACAAACAGGGATTAAAACCCTAACCGAAACCGTAACCTTTATCAGGTAAAAACCGATTGAGATTAAAAACCGTAACTGAAACCGTAACCGAAAAAAAACTATTTCAATTTGACCGAAATCTTTAAGCCGAAACTCTGTAAGCCGAAATAACTGTTAAGTAACCGATTCATTCATAAGGGTTAATTTCGGTTTTTCATGCATTCAGAAAAAAAAAAATTATTTTCATTTTTATTTTTGATTTTCAATTTTTGTGATATTCGTGATCGAATTTTTATAATTGAATTTTTGCAAACAAATTTTTTTTGTGAACCGAAACCATACCGGTATTTTAAAACCGAAACATAAAAAAAGCGTCTAGCCGTTACGAAAATTTTTTTGAAAGATTTTTCGTAACCAAAAACCGAACACCTAAAACCGATATTCGTTTCGGTTTTAATCCCTGCTTACAAAACTGCTTACAAGAACGTTTAGATACTAAAATCATAAGGAGTGAACGACACAGATTGAAAAACTTAAAAAAATTTTGTTCTGCACTTCTGTGACCAAATTAATCAAAATTGATTCTACCAAAACTGGCAAGACAGTTTCTAGCTTTTCATAAATATAAATAATTATTATATTTTAATGAAACACATGGAAATGTTTCTGAACATTTTGCTAAGGGAATATCTACACTTTTGGGTTAGACCAACACTGATTAAGAATATATAAACAGACTAAATAATCTAAATAGAGGACAAACCAACACTGTTTAATTTAACGAATTTGATCAACATTTTATTTCAACGTATTTTGTGAGGCAGTCTGAATTCCAGATCAAACAAGAATATTATGACCCCTAAACAGCACTGTTTAAATTAAGAAAGGCTCACAACATTTTACTTAAAACCTCTAGACTCTTGAGCTTTACTTGCGCTGGCTAAGAATCAATAAACAGTTTTACAACACTTAATCGGTGTCCACGCTCTTGCAGTGCTTACAACGGCTGCTGTCTGTGTGGGCCAGCCCACTTGGGTGGTCGGTGGTCACAGCTGTGGGTCAAGCCCCTGCCCTCTATTCCACATGCCCAAGTCAGCACTTAAGCTACAGTGGCAGCAGTAAAACAACAGCAACAGCAGCAACAACAAAAATAAAATTAAATATAGCTGTCAATTCGCCAGAATCAAGTTGAGACACGCATGTAGATTTTATGCAGATACAAAGACAAAGACAGAGATACAGAGATAAAGATACTTCGAGTAATGTCGAGTCGAGACAAGCTGTATCTTGAAGTTGTCTATTTGTAGATCTCCATCTCGCATGTTTGAGCAATGACCTCAACTGTTTGTTTATTGTTTTTTCTTTTGGCTTAATTGAAGTTTTCTTTTTGTTTTCTTAATTTTTTATACATATTTATGTCGTCACGTGCGTGCACGGAATTTCTAAGAGATGTTCAGCCCCCAAAAGTGAAGAGAAATGCTTCGAACAATGCCCAACTAGAGATCAAAGTTCAGCATAAGATCAACGCTATTTCCATTTCCAGGTAAAGCATCTAATCATGATCGAGTGTTCCCGCTGACAGCTCAAGACAGACTCTTTAGTCTCGAGTCTTTGGTCTGTCTATTCATTTAGCAGGAGTCCACAAAATGTTGGTCAAGTGCTTTGATTTCTTGCTGACCTTTTAAAAAACTCATTTGTTTTTTTGTCCATACCCTGCAGACGATCGAGTAATAGGGCATTGCTGTTTGACAGCCACTCCAATCGAATCGGGAAGTTTTTATCAGTCGAGGTCAAGCAGTTCACTCATATAAATGCTTTAAATTTTTAAAATGTATTTGCAATTATTTAATATAAATGTGCAAATATTACGCTGGCTTTTTCGAGATGAAGATACAAATGGTTAAGACATTCTATGGAAAATGGAAAACACTAAATAATAAAAAATAATGCATTATTGGCCAATTTTAAACAAAAATTTTGAAAATATCATGGGCTATTTGAACAAATAAAAAAAAAAGTACCTACGTATGTAAATTTACTACAATTTCCAAAGATTAACTTGGAAAATGAGCAGATTAAAAAAGGGAAAACTTGCAGTGCTTTTAGAAGAAGTAAATTTAATACAATGTACTAAAAAAAAGACAATGTTTTGTTGTCCACATCACATGGATTAAAACCGTTCGCTTGTGTTCGCTTTATGGTTTTCGGTTATCGGTTACGCAAAATCTTTGAACAAAGGTTTCGTAGCGGTGAACCGGTTTTTTAATGTTTAGATTTTTAAATACCGGTTGACAAAAAAAGTTCTTTGCAAAAATATAATTATATTAATATTATAATAATAATACAGTCGAACTTCCCTAACTCGAACTTCCCTAACTCGAAGTTTCTCTAACTCGAACAAAATCGAGTGGCAATAGCGTTTACTAGATAAATTCCATACAATTCTACTTCCCTAACTCGAACTTCCCTAACTCGAATTTCTCCCTAACTCGAACAAAAATATTGGCCCGTACTTCTGTAAGTCGAATTTTTCGGGAAAATCTCCAATTAATTTTGAATATTTTTTCTTTTCTGCTTTATGCTTTTGTTAACGGATCGTTTGGATATGTAATATTAATGTATATCAACATATGGTGGTGTAATATGATAAAATATTGCATCAAAAATTTTTTAGGCTTGTAAAATTGCTATAGGAAAGAGTTCGAAATGTACTTCTTTGTCAGCGCACCAGCTTAATAATATTTATCATGGCACCAGCACGTGTTTTCAAATTTTTATCTCTTTAAGAAATTTTTAAACTTATTTGTTAAGAAATTAAAAAGTGGACCAGTTTAAATTATATTAAAAAATACAAAATTTTGTCATTTGATTCGGGAACGTCTTCTGGATACAGCAAAAGAACGATAAAACCTATTTTTGAGAATATCGACAGGTCTTGAACAATCTAAAATTTTTTTTGTTGAAAATAACAAGAAAAGTTTGCAATTTGAAATGTATTTATGAATGAATGAAATTGTAGTTTCATTTAAAAACTAAAAAAAAAATTCCCTAACTCGAAGTCTCCCTAACTCGAACTTTTTTCGTGGATAATGGTGATTCGAGTTAGGGAAGTTCGACTGTAATTAAATAGGCATTACTTTCTCAATTTGTCATTCACACATTTATTTCACATATTCTTCAGTTTGATGTAATTTAGTTACATTTTAACAATTTTTATATTTCATTTAACAAATTTATTTTTTTTGCGCTTATTAAGTGCTATGAAAAATCAATTATGAATATCACAAATTCAAAATTCATAACATAAGAAAATTAAAATCAAAATTAAAAATAAAAAATTATTTTCTTTTTGGATGTATGAAAAACCGAAATTAGTTAAAAAAAGTTACTAAACGGTTATTTTGGTTTACAGAGTTTCGGTTTAAGGTTTCGGTTAAATGGAATTTTTTTTTTCGGTTTTAAATTTCAATCGGTTTTTAGCGGTAAGAGGTTACGGTCTCGGTTAGGGTTTAAATCCCTGTTTACCCAGTGTTATCAATTTAAAAGATCGATTAATTTCGTGTGAAAGTGGGGTATCTAGCAGTCGAGCATTTGCCTTGCTTTGACTTGTCGTCCAAGCATTTAAAACAAGAACTGTCCAATTCAATGCTATTAAAGCACATTCATTTGCATACAGGTATTTTTGCTGTTGTTTAACTTCAGATTGACGATAATTCCATCGATTTGGCACGAGCGAGACACACGATTTTTGTTTTTATTTTTGGGGCCAACGTCGCCCCCCTCTCCGCTCTTCCTTCCCCCTCCATTCTGTGCCCAATGAATGCGTAAGCAGTTGGAGCAGGGAGAGGGGGTGATTGTGATTACGAATTACCCCCTGCTGTGGAAATGCTTATGAGACATTGTTGTTGGTTTGGTTATCTCATCGCATCGAATCCAATCGAAGCTGATACGAAACCCATTTCGAAATGCAGCAAGTGGTAATCCCGAGGACCGCCATTGTTATCGTGCGAGCTTATCGATATGTTATGCCTCACTGGGCAGGCAGTTGCCTATCGATTTGATTGAATGCCGATTGTTTTCATTGAGTTGCTTTGAAAGTCAAAACCCCATTGACATTGACTTGAGAGGTGCAGGGGCTGGTGCTGGGTTAAGAGGGGCGCGGGACGAACTGGGGGCTGTCTAACTGTTCCGTTTATCAGCCAGTTAAAAAATTAATAATGTATGTAGACTTACCCTTGATAGAAACGCGTGCGGCAAAAAAAGATCAAGTTTAATTCCTAGTTTATTGTAAGTATTTCTTCCTCTCTCTCTTTGGCTCACTTGCTGTCTCTTGCTTAGATCTCTAAAAAAATAACTTTATAATGTAAACAAAATCAAATTCAACAATAATTTAAACACTAAGCGAGTTTTTATAGCCGCGTCTTCAACTCAAGAAGTAGAGGGCGAAACAGAAGAAGCAACCATAAAAAAATAATACTTTGAAAAATCATAAATAAATCGTTTATAAATGCAAAAAAAAAAAAACAAAAAAAAAACAAACAAATAAATGCAAGCAAATTTTTGTTTGCTTTTTAAACCACGCGACGGCGCGTACGAAAACAAAAAAAACAACAACAAAAAATTTATCAAAAAAAAGAAATGAAAATAACAACAAATCACATTAAAATGGTCTTGAGTATCGTTGGTATGTGGAATGTAACCGTACAAGTTTGGTTCGGTTTCGGTTTCGGTTTCTGTTTTATTTTTTTTTCGTTTTGTTTTTGATTTTCTGTTTACCAATTTCACGCACAGTTTGACCGCAACTTGACGATTCGTGTTTCGACTGCGAACGACGACAGCGGCAGCGATCGCAACTTCGGCTTTTTTTTTACTTCGTGTATATTCGCTCGCGTCACGTAATTGCCGCGACTTGAAAAGTTTTCGACTTGGCGCGTTGAGTTCGAACCGAAGACTGTCTGAGCTCGGCTGCTTGAGCTGCGCAAGCTGCACGAACTCTGCTGCGCCAACTGAGCTCTGCTGCTGCGCAGCCGCTTCGTTAAGTTTGACGAAGGCGGACTTCGTCTTTCGTTGCGGCATTCGGCATTCGGCTAAAGGCGACAAAATGTCATATCAACGCCGTCGCCATCGCCATCGCCATGTGATCCTCTTTTTGCTTTGATTTCGTGCTTTGCCAACAATTTTTGCAGTTGTTTTCCTTTTTGTTTTTTTTTCGTTTTTGCATCGGTTTTTCAACTGGTTTTACAGTTGCTTTATGCAGCTCGTCCCGATGTGCTAGTTTTTGGTCATAACGAAATTATTTGCCAAATGTGAGCACAAAGTGCATTTGAAATGTACAACAGACAAAAGCTCACAGCTTTGGCACTTGTTTCTCCTCTTTTTTTATGAGCACAACAATTTCAAAGATCTTTCGAAAATTTATGTCAAGGAAATTTAAAATTATTCTAAATACCATTATCTTTTTATTTTTATGAATTTTTTTAATTTCCCACATTGATTTCTAGGCTCAATATGGGCGTCAGTTTATATAAAGCTGTCAAGATACACATACACTAGCCAGAAAAACTATGCGTACACCCTTATTTTTGCTTTAACAGCTATGTTAGTGAAGTTATCACAGTAAAAAAAATATATTTGGAAAGGTCGTTCAAATTCCGTTTAAATGATGCAAAAATATTCTTAACCCATTAAGTACCCATTGAATATTTTGAGTTCAAAAAAGGTCAATTTTTCAACTTTTTTCCTCGATTTTTTCCAAAAAATGTTGGGATGCAAAAAAATTCTTGAAACAATTCTAGGAATGATCGCAAAAAAAAATTTTCAAAAATATTTTTGTTAGTATTTTTTAAAATTGTTTAAAAACTGCAAAAAAGGCACTTTTTGCATGAATATGAGGAAAAATGGGTTAAAATTGTCATTTTTAGGATTTTCAAACAATTTTAAAAAATACTAACAAAAATATTTTTGAAAATTTTTTTTTGCAATCATTCCTAGAATTGTTTCAATTTTTTGCATCCCAACATTTTTTGGAAAAAATCGAGGAAAAAAGTTGAAAAATTGACCTTTTTTTGAACTCAAAATATTCAATGGGTACTTAATGGGTTAAGAAAATTTTTGCATCATTTAAACGGAATTTGAACGACCTTTCCAAATATATTTTTTTTACTGTGATAACTTCACTAACATAGCTGTTAAAGCAAAAATAAGGGTGTACGCATAGTTTTTCTGGCTAGTGTACGATAAATGAGGAAAAAAGCAGAGAATCATAGAAAACATAAATAATTTAAATGATTTGCATGCAGATTGAATTGAAGGTCGGCTGTGCAACTAATGAGGAAACATTATGTTAGTTTTTCTTATGTCATGTATCTTCTACTTCCCCGCATTCTCAAGTTGTGTCTGTACGATAGTTAAAAGTATCTGAAACTGCATAATATATTCAAGTACTGATATGTATGCATTAATTTAAGTATATGCCTTAATTGTGGCTCGCATTTCTGATGATATCTGCAAGTACATCTTAAATTATTTGTTGTTGTATCTCTGGTTCTTAATGTATGTATATTTCAAGAAGAATCTTTAAAATTGAACTCCAATTTAACTCACATGTAAGGTAAATTTACGTCTATATCTAAAATACGTTTTTTATCTTATTAGCTTTAAATTATATAACTTAATTTTATTGCTAATTTTGCATTTACTTTTCTAGCTCCATTTTAAAATTTAAATAGTTAATTATATAATTTAAATAGTAATTATATGTATCTTGATCATTATGTCTTTAAGCATATACATTCATTTGTATCTGTATCTTTATCTGTATGTGCATCTGTATCTGCATCTGCATTTGCATCTGTTTCATTTTGTTGTCGCTTTGCATCTGCAATCCTTGTTGAAATTTTGCAGCTTGACATTCGCACTGGAAAAACTTGTTTCTTTATTTCTGACTGCTGTTGTAGTCGATGTTGCGAATGTTGTTGCTTTTGTTGTTGCAATAGTTGTTGTAGTTGTTGTTGTAGTTGTTGATGATGATCAAAGCCAATAGCAAAAACCAATTTGAGTCCGCTTCTCACGTTTCCCAATCGCTTGGCACGGGCTTTATTGAAAGTTTTTCAAATTTTCAGCAAACACACACATGTGTGTATATATATATGTATATCTGTACATGTGTGTATATATATTAATATGTATGTATGTAGTTGCAGTCACATGAGATTTTTCCTGAAATCGATAACAGGTTTTTGGGCCTCTGCCTTGTGTTTAGGCCTTGTCTTCACTTGGCCTGGCCTGGCCAATTCCAACTCCAACGGCTGCAGCAGAAAGCTTTTCTCTTTGCCGTTTTTCCTCTTCTTCCCCTTCTTTCTTTGCTCAGCTTGTGGCCCGGACCTGGAGCTCATTGAAGTGCAGCCAAGTTGCGGTCAGAAATATGCGGATGACAACCAACAACTTTATCTCTATCTCCATCTCTTTCTTGCCCCTTTTGTCAACGCCATCTCGTTTTCTTTCTGTTGCACTAAAGTGCAACTGTATTGGCCTCCGTTCCGGCCTGGCTGCCTCACAGAGTCAGCTCGAAAATTGCCCGTCATCATCGGGCGCATTCCAAAGTGCCCAGGTTCTCTTCTCTTTTGGCCCACATTGGCCACATTGGCTTGGAAAAGCTGCCAGCTACCAACTCTAGAGTCGAGTTGGGGGCAATCCGTTTAAATGGGCGTGGCATTGCCACACTGCAATTGGAGCAAACTGCAGCAAATATGGCACAACTCGCAATCCCAATTCCCCATTTCCATTGCCAATCCCAACTCCAATTCCAATTTACTTTGCAAAGAAGCCAATTTCGGCTGTTCAATTTCTAAATCAATCTTTCGAGCCATGGAAACACTTACCAATTTCAAAAATTTCGAAAATGGAGCTAATCCAAAACTAAACAGATTCTGAGGCGAAATATCATTTTGATTAATTTCTTAATTCTTCCATTCATTTAAATTGCATTAATTTGAAAAATTTGAATTTTTTCCAAACAATGTGCACTTTTTCCAAACTCTTTCCAACTCTCATAACTTGGTCAAAACTTAGTCAATTTCCTTGCGGAATGAAAATTTTATCATTGTTTGATCTCTAATTTAATTCTGCATCAAAGTTTTATTTATTGGAATAATTAAGATTTTCTAACACTGTCTAATTTATTATTATAATTAAAATTTCAATTAAAAAAAAAAAATGGGAAAACTCAACATATCCGAGTTATTGCTCATTAACTCGATTTTGTTGTTGTCGATTTTTCAGTTTGATTTAAATTATAATCCCACATTAACACTTAAATACAAGCTTACCTGTTAAATAATGATTAGTAATCATAGTTATTAGTAATTCGATTATTTTTTTATAAAAGTCCAACTAATGATTTAATTACGATTATTTTTGGTCTTACCCAATTATTTAATGATTACGATTACAAAAAAACTAAAAATATTCTAAAGCCATTACAATTATTCAAAAATAATCAGAAAAAATCCAAAAAAAATTTCAAAAATACTCTTTCTGATTATTTCGGATTATTCCTGATTATTTTTGATAATGCCCAAGTATTCTTAATGTATCTTTGAGCAAGAGCTTTCCCTGATCATACCATTTAAATTATTTTCTGAAATTATTTATAGAATCTTCTTGGCATTACAACAATGTAAACTGGAGAATCGCATTCTGATTGACACTCCCAATTGGAATTCGAATCACCCACGCACATTTTGTAGTCTGTACACTTTTGATGTCAAGCAACAACAACAACAACAACAGCAACAACATCACGAAACGAGACAACAACAATTTAAGAAAATACTCGCATCTTTCACTTGACAAGTTGTTGGCATTTTGAAACACGTTTACAGCTTGTTGTTGTTGTTGTCAAGTTGATGTTGCTGTTGTTGTTGTTGTTGTTGCTTACATACGAGTATTTTCGCAGCAAACTGGTTTCGAAAACTTTTTAACTTGTTAATAAATATTTTTTGTTTTTGTTTTCTTGAATACCCTGTAAGCGCAAAAATGGTGTAAAAAGGGTCTATGCATACGAACAGTTGGAGAGCAACTGCGACTCTATAAATATTTGTATACTGTCGAACTTCTCTAACTCGAACTTCCCTAACTCGAAGTTTCTTTAACTCGAACCAAATCGAGTGGCAATACTAGGCAAATTTCATACAATTCTACTTCCCTAACTCGAAGTCTCCCTAACTCGAACTTTTTTCGTGGATAATGGTGATTCGAGTTAGGGAAGTTCGGCTATATTTACAGGTAAAATAAATTTAATATAATTTGTCACTTAAGATCTTATTTCTAACCTCATTTTGTAGAAACTTACCTCAAATTTGTGATTAATAATGTTCAGAATATGACTTTTCTTATTAATTTTTTTTTCTTCTTATATTATTTTATTAAACGGTATGAATTTATTTACAATCACAACCTAAAGAGTAAACGAAAAGAACAAAAAGTTCTTCTTCAAACAAAATTACAGAGTATCTGCCATTCGATCAGAGTTCTCTCTGTGTGATTCTTTTTTTTTAGTGCTTCTGCTCTTTGCAATGAATTTAATTATAATCACAACACAAATCCATAACAAATGGTATTTACAGGGTATATGCTAGTCGAGCAGAGTCGTCTTTGTTTGCGCTTCTGCTGAATTTAATTGCAAGCACAACCAAAAAAAAGAATAAATCAATAAACAATGCAGCTCACTATAGGGTATCTGCTAGTCGTTGCAAAATAAATCAAATGAAAGAGCTTCAAATTGTTGGTGGTGGTGTTGTGGTGCTGAATTTAAACCTTATCACAACACAAATCAGTTACAACATGTAATTACAGGGTATCTGCTAGTCGAGCAGAGTCGTGTTTGTTAATCTTGTTTGTTCTTTTGGTAAATTAAGTGGTAACCACAACTAAAAAAAAAAATAAGAAGAAAATAAACATCGTAGCTCACTACAGGGTATCTGCTAGTCGTGCTATTTTCCTCAAGTTATTTCGTTTTTTAACAACAATTAATTTTCTTTTATTTGCAAAAAAAAATACTTAGAATTAAACAAAAAAATTACAAACATTGCAAAAAAAAATCAAATGAAAGAGCTTCAAATTGTTGGTGGTGATGTTGTGGTGCTAAATATATGTATATATCTAATCACAACACAAATCAGTAACAACATGGGTATCTGCTAGTCGAGCAGAGTCGTGTTTGTAAATCTTGTTTGTTATTTTGGTAGATTTAATTGTAACTACAACCAAAAAAAAGAATAAATCAATAAACAAATGTAACTAACTACAGGGTATCTGCTAGTCGTGCAAGTTTCTTGAAGTTTTTTCATTTTTTTTAACAATTAATTTTCTTTAATTTAAAAAAAAAATACTTACAATAAAAAAAAATGACAAACATTGCAAACAAATCAAAAGAAAGAGCTAAAAATTGTTGGTGGTGGTGTTGTTGTGGTGCTGTGGTGCTGAATTTAAATCTAATCACAACACAAGTCAGTAACAACATGTATTTACAGGGCATCTGCTAGTCGAGCAGAGTCGTGTTTGTTAATCGTATTTGTTCTTTTGGTAAATTTAGTGGTTACCACAACTAAAAAAAATAATAAGTAAATAAACATCGTAACTCACTACAGGGTATCTGCTAGTCGTGCAATTTTCCTCAAGTTATTTCGTTTTTTAACAACAATTAATTTTCTTTTATTTGCAAAAAAAAATACTTAGAATTAAACAAAAAAATTACAAACATTGCAAAAAAAAATCAAATGAAAGAGCTTCAAATTGTTGGTGGTGTTGTTGTGGTGCTGTGGTCTTGTGCTGCTGTGCTGCTGTGTTCCTCTAGGGTGTGTAGTTGGTTTACCAGCCGCCGCCGCCCGCATAGGCGTTGGCCGACGCCTTGGCATAGGCATTGCTGTGGCCGCCGGATCCGTAGCTGTAGCTGTTGGCGCTGCTGCTGGCGTAGGAATTGCTGCCACCGCCGCCGCCGCCGCCACCGCCGCCCCACTGTGGACCGCCGCCACCGCCGTGATAGCCGCCGCCACCCTGTTGTCCGCCACCGCCGTGATAGCCACCGCCGCCACCGCCTTGATATCCTCCGCCGCCACCGCCGCCATGATAGCCGCCTCCGCCACCGCCGCCATGATAAACGGGCACTTGCTTCACCACATACACCTCAATGCTGGGCGCTGACTTGTGACCGTAGCCACCGCCACCGCCGCCATGGTAATTACCGCCACCACCGCCGCCATGGTAGCCACCTCCACCGCCGTTGCCATAGCCGCCACCGCCGCCGTAGCCACCGCCACCGCCATAACCACCGCCGCCGCCGTAACCACCGCCGCCGCCAAAGAGCAGCTTTTTCTTCAGCTGCAGCAAAGAGGGCGTGGCCAGAGCAAGGCAGCTGGCCACAAGCACAAATCTCAGCAAGTTTCTCGAATATTTCATCTTATTTATTTAACTATTTATTTTATTCTACTTATTTTACGTTGCACTTTCAAGTTCCGGTTTCGAGTTGTAAATATTTTCAAAAATAAAAAAAAAATGTAGAAAAATACTTTCGGTTTGTTTTCAAGTGAACAGCAAGTGCTGCTGTTGGCCAACTAATCGACAGGCGGCTCATCACATTCCAATTTATAAAGATTCTCAGCGCCCGTTCAAGTCGTCATCTACAATAGTTACTCGGTGTTGTTGTTGTTGTTGTTGCTTATTTACACGCCGGATGCAACACTATACATTTGTATATTAGCACTTTCCCAGCAGCAACAACAACAACAACAACAACAATAGAAGCAGCAACTACAACAACAACCATAGCTAACTGCTGGCATTTATTAATCCATCGATCAGCTCATCATCACACGCTTCGCCAACTTTCAGTTCTCCTGAAAGCAGTCTAATCTTTACTTAGAATTTTCAACATATTTTTTAACTGATTATCTTGTGTATTTTGTATAATGTCTTATTTTTTTTTAATTTTTTTTTGAAATTTATAAAATTGTAATTCAAACACTAACCCAGCTAAAATATCACTCATACGCCATGTTGATCAAATTCAAAAAAAATTCCCTGCGTATTTAATTATAAAAATAATTTTAAATAATAATTACATAAGTTTTCTATTTTTAGAAGACTTTCTTTCAATATTATTGCCTAAGCTGAATTTTTTATAATTTTAAAGGCAGTTAAACTTCAAAATATCACTCATACTACGCGTTGTCTCTGAAAAAAAGTGTTTATACCATTTTTAAATGTTTAAGAATTAACTCAAATATTTATAAAATAATTTTAAATAAAAAATCACAAATATTTTATAAAACTAACAGATTTTTCTTTCATTATTTTCATTATTCAAACACTAATCAAGCTCTCCTGAATGCAGTCTAATATTTGCTTAGAATTTTTATCATATTTTTTAACTGATAATTTATTGTATTTCGTATAATGTCTTATTTCTTTTTAAATTTTCTGCGTATTTCAAATTTTAAAAGTTGTAATTCAAACAATAATCAGGATAAAATATCACTCATACGCCATGTTGATCAAACTAAAAAAATTCCCTGCGAAGTGTTCTATTTTTAGCAGACTTTTATTTAATATTATCGCATTAGCTGAATTTTTAATAATTTTAAAGGCAATTTAACTTAAAAAAAATAACTCTTACTGTTGTCTCTGAAAAAAATATGTTTATACAATTTTTAATAGTTTAAGAATTAAATCAAATATTTATAACAAAAATTTTTTAATTAAAAATCACAAATATTTTATAAAACTTACAGATTTTCTTTCATTATTTTCATTATTCAAGCACTAATCAAACTCTCCTGAAAGCAGTCTAAAATTTGCTTAGAATTTTTATCATATTTTTTAACTGATAATTTTATGTATTTCGTATAATGTCTTACTTCTTTTTAAATTTTCTGCATATTTCAAATTTTAAAAATTGTAATTCAAACACTAACCAAGCTAAAACATCACTTATACGCCATGTTGATCAAACTAAAAAAATTCCCTGCGAATTTAATTTTTAAAAGAATTTTAAATAATAATCACAAAAATTTTATATTTTTAGCAGATATTCTTTTAGTATTATCGCCTAAGCTGAATTTTTAATAATCTTAATTTTAATTTAATTTTAATTTTTTTTAATTTTTAATAATTTTGCAACTATCTTTAAATTTAATAAAATTCCAATGTAATAATCCCAGCAAATTTCGATAAATTCCGTCAAAATATCACTCATACGCCATGTTAGTTGCAACTCAACAAACCTTTGCCGTAGCGCATTCACTAATAAAAAATAAATAGAAACAAAAAAAAACAATCCAAATCAATTACATGCATAGTGCTTGTTAAACCTCGGAAAATCCCTCTTACTCATCTGCCACGCTAGAGCAGAGAGCAATCGAGTTTTTGTCACACTCAAAAATGATGATACTCACAACATTCACATTCTTGCTCTTCCTTTCTCCCTTGCACCCACGCTCTCGCTGCTTGGTTCTCTCGCTCTATAGCTAAACAATTCTTTGAAACTTTCAGTTAACAAACTGCAGCCGACTAGATTTTTTACGATCAGTAGATAAATCATAGCCGAACAATAAATTCCCTACAAGCTGAAATTAAAAAAAAATCTTAATGCAATAAGATTATAGAGTGGGAATAAAGAATTGGGTAATTTTTTAAATTATAACAAATTTATATAACAACTGGCAACTACATATAATCTTTTAAGCAGTTATAGCGCTTTCGAGTGTCGCATATGCACGACGCCAGAGGGCGCTTAGCTGTTGAGGTAGTCCGGGCATATAGATTGCATTTATTACGGGGCTCCACTGCTGAAAACAAAACAATAAATCGAAATAAAATAACTAGTTATGCGCTGTACCCAAGGGATAATTGGTTGGACTTGGAAAATCCCCCACCCAAGAAGTCCCCCGATCGGTTGGGATCAAATTGTGATCGAAGAAAACATTTCTCGGTTATTTCATAAAATATATATATAGGCATGTTTATATCCATATAGATATATACATATATATTGTATATATACTATATATGTATATGTATTTGTTGTTGTTCATCTGTTGTTTTTCATGACATTTTGGAATGATTATTATGTATTACATCAGTAATGTCTGTGTGTGTGTGTGAGAGTGTGTGTATGTGTGTGAGTGTGTGTGTTTGTTGTGGCACAGTCCACAGAATTACAACTAAATGAAGCCTAATCATAAACTCACTGTGTGTATATGTATGTATGTTGATTTTCTCATATTTTGTATCTTAAATTGTTTTGTTTAAATGTTTTTTTATTTGTATTTTTATTGTTTTTTATTCATATCTTTTCAGATGTGGAGAGGAAAGTTTCAGTTTTAATCGCTACATAGGCACGTCAGTTCTATTTGTTTGTTTACTTGTTGTTTATCAATCAATTTCATTTTTTTTGCTTATAAATTAATTTTTGTATTGCATACAAAAGCTGGAAAAAATACAATATTCATAATAATAATAATAAAGGTAAATTAAATTAAACAAAAAAATACTAACTATATACATTCTTATTCATCATTTTCATTTGCATTTTGTTTAAGTATATAATGTAGTTAATTTAGCTTGATTTAGTTTAGTTTTAATTTAGCGCGGCTGTTACAATTTCAAATTGTTCACTTTACAAAAATACTAATTATCGAACTAGTTATCGATAAACGCACTCTCTTTCGCTCTGTCTCTCTCTCTCGCGTGCGTTCGCTCTCATTATTTCTATCGACCTAAAGGATTAAATACAAGCTTAGCTGCAAAATACGATCGATCGAATTCGATCAAAAAATAAACTTTATATATTTAGATATATATTTATATATGTGTGTGTATGTGTGTGTATACGTATATACTGTAAATAAATACAATTCTTAGCATTATTAAATGTTATGCTTGTCTTGTTGCTTTTCTGCTTTTTGTTGTTTACTAAATTGGCTAATTTAACATTGTTCGCTTGTCTTAAGTGTGTGATGATGATTGTTGTTGTGGTTGTTGTTGTGGTTGTGGGTGGTGTCTGGGTGGTTGCGTGTGTTGCTCATACAGTCTGTCAAGTAATTGTTTTGACAAAGCAAAAAATCGTTTAATTTATAAGCAACATTTATAAAATAAGAAACAAAAAATATTATGTTTTTTTTTTGGAAATTTTTTAATTTGTCAAAACATTTACCAGACCAACTGTGTAGCCTAATACCTCTAAATGTACCAACAAATTTTTGCTGCTATTGCACCCTGTCGTTTAGGCCAGGCCAAATGTGAATTCTAGCCATTTGTTGTTGTCGTAACTGTTGTTCTTGTTGTTGTTGTTGTAATTGCACTTATGTTAACTAGTTTATAACACAAAATATAAATGTCTTAATATTGTTAATTGTTTTTTGTTTTGTTTTGTTCTCTGTTTGTTGTTGTTTGTCTCGGTTTTGTTTCGCTTTCCATTTTGTTCCTTTCCGTATTCAAAATAATTGTAATTAATAATAATAATAATTATAATATTAATAATAATTATAATAATAATAATAATTATAATATTAATAATGATAATTAATATTAAAGATAATTCACTAAAATCAAAATTCAGTACTTTAATAAATTGCAAATTACAATTTATATGCGTTGTGTGTCTCTCTTTCTTCCTTTTCTTCCCTTTCTAATCATTTTGTTTAATGTCTTCTTGTTTTCCTTTTTTTTAATAGCCTTGCGAAATCAGAAAAAAAAAATATATATGTAATGATAAAAAATAGAAAATAAATTAATGTTCAGTTAACAATAACCATTCACATTCACATTGCATATTCACATACACTCGTTTAGTATGTTTCGTATATAATAAATACTAGACATTAATGAATTTAACTACTACAATTATAAGAATTATACATTTATCATTATTTAGCGGCGCCAGAGTTAAAAAAAAAAGTCCAAAATGTTGCAACTATTAACTAAAAATTGATCAAATTTAAATTAATTAAAAATTATAATCATAAAATACCGACAGAGAAAAGCCATTATATTTAAATACATAATATTATTATGGAAAATTAACCAAATGGTTTGTGTTTTTTTTTCGTTCTTTTCTTTTCTTTTTTTTTGGAATGACCGCTTTGCGTGTGTGTGAGTGTGTGTGGGAGTGTGTGTGTGTGTGTTTGTGGGTAAAGTCTTACATTCTAGGAATGCATATTATATAGGCGCTATATATGCGTTGTTGTTGTTGTTTTTGTTGTTGCTGTTTTTTTAACGATCTAATACAAAATATACATATTTATATATTATATTTATATGCGTGTGTGTGTGTTTAAATATATAGAATAGAATACATTTCATGTAGTTTTATGCAGCGCGTGATTTGCACATTTAAATACTATATAAAAAATACAAATTGTTTTTGTTATTGTTATTGTTGCTGCTGTGCATGTTTCCGTATGTATGTATGTGTGTTGTTTATATGTGTGTAATACTTAAAGAATTAGGGAACGTGCGTTGGGCGGGACTGGGAGGCATCTTCAGTAACGTCCTTGTCACAGTCGCAGTCACAGTCGCAGTCACAGTCGCAGTCACAGTCGCAGTCACAGTCGCAGTCACAGTCGCAGTCACATTCACAGTCACAGTCACAGTGTTTGTTATCGTCTTTTAATCCCTTTTCACGACAAAAGTATGTTATTTTTTCTGCCTTCTTATACTTTTTTATAATTAACAAAATTTACTGTAACAATTTTTCTCTTATTGAAATTTTTCACTTTCTCAGAAAGTTTAGGTTTACTGTCGGTACAAAAATCTATTTTTATTCTCTACATCTTTAACTTGGAAACGAAACCGAAATACATATTTTTCTAAGCATAAATAACATTTTCGCGAAAGATATTTGTTGCTTTCCCCTTTCTATATAAAATTGCATTATTTGAACAAATTTAAAGATTTGAACCCTATTAACTATTAACTATTAAAAAATTATATTCAAATAATTTGCCTCCAATGTCGCTTTTTAGAATCGTTGGGTCGATAGACTTCAAAGAACTTAAACTTTTGGCTTATTTCATCTGTTGCTATTTTAACATCTTCTGGACATGTGATATAGTACTTATTAATACATACATATATCTAAGAAAATATTGAACTTTAATCTAACTATTTTTAGCTCGTTATAAAAACCATATGGTTGCTATATTAAAATTTGAAATTTGAATCTGACAATGTTATCAGTTGGTACAATTTGTTAATTTGTTCACAAACTGAAATAAGGTAGTGTTTCATCATCTTCAAAGCCAGCGGTGGGCACGCATGGGCTCCGGGAGCTAGCGACTGCTCCCGAATTCAGATTTCATGCCCTTCTTTGAATCCGTCGGCAACAATCCTAAGAATATTCTACTGCGCATCAATAAACTCCAACGGTTTCCAGCTCAAAATTAACAATTCGACAATTAATTATGGCAAAGTAAAAAAATAAACAAATGAATTGAAATGTACAAAAACTTGGATAAAATCAAATCTCGTTAAAAGAGTTTCTACAAAATTAAAAGGTCGATTTTAAGTTAATTTAAAAATTATAAAGTTATAGTCAAAAATTTAAAAAAAAATTGAATACAATGAGAGTCTCGTGGAAAGGGATTATTTATCCTGTCGTAGCAATTGTTATCGTTATCGTTAGCTAAATGTCTAGCGTCTTTTCGTCATTGTTAACGTCAGTTTAGTGTAATCGTTATCGGTATCGTTATCGTTTGCGTTATCGCAGCGTAAAGGCACTGAGAAAATGTGGAACGCCCAAATCGAGCTGCTGCTGCTCATAGGCCTCATCAACGATGGCCCCCACGCCCACGCCCCCGCCAACAACATTGACGCCGCCATTGACATTGGGCATCGCAAAGTTGCCACCGTTGGCGGCTAGCGTTGCCGCCGCAGCGGCAGCAACAGTTGCCGCCTTCAGTTGACTGATGGCTAACATGGGCGGCTTATCGCCCGGTTTCCAGCGTCGATGGATGCCCATCGATTTGAGTTTCTGGCAAACGGACGACGGCGATATATTGATGCCCTTCTCGGCGAGACGAGCGGACACCTTCCAGTACTGGATGTTGCTGTCCTCCTTGATCAGTTCGAGTATTTCGCGTGTGATCTCCTTGTCGCGCAGCTCGCGCTCGGCGGCCTTCAAACGGCGACGTGGATGCAACAATTTGCCACCATTGTGTTGCTGTTGCTGCTGTTGCTGCTGTTGTTGCTGTTGTTGCTGATGTTGCTGCTGTTGCTGTTGTTGCTGATAATGTGATGTGTCTGCCGTTGTGTGACGCAATTGTTGCTGCTGCTGCTGTTGCTGTTGCAGCAGCAATTCCTGTTGCTGCTGCTGACGTTTCTGTTGCTGCTGCTGTTGCTTGAGCAGCAATTGTTGCTGCTGCAATTCCTGCAACTGCTGCTGGCGTTGCAGCTCCTGTTGATGACGCTGCTGCTGTTGCTGCTGTTGTTCCTGTTGCTCCTGTTGCTGCTGCTGCTGTTGTTGTTGCTCCTTGGCAGCAATTGCCGCTGCCTCGCCGAGACGCACTTCGTCCCTGCCCTCGGCGCGCTTGTTGCGATAGGAGAGGGGCACCCCCTTCAATATGGCATCCCGCACCTTCCAGGCCGTCATCTGTGAGACATTCAAGGCACGCGCTATTTCCATGGTCGACGAGTTTTGGGCCACCAACAACTTGGCCATCGCATATTTCTCATCATCAATAAAGACATTCGGTTTGCGAGGTTTCTTTCCTGGCTGATGGATCTGTGACAGCGGCTGTTGTTGTTGTTGTTGCTGCTGGTGTTGTTGCTGCTGATGATGTTGCTGATGATGTTGCTGCTGCTGGGCAGATGCCGTTGCATTGCTGCTTGTGCTGCCATTGCTGTGAAAGAGACAGAGAAAGCAGCAGTTAAAGAGACAGCTAGAGAGAGAGAGAGATAGAGATAAAAGATCGAACTTACCTCTCGTTGCTGTTCATTGGCGGCATGGAGCGCAGGGACAGATTGACGGGCAAAGAATGACTGAAAATTATATAAAAATAATTCAATTAGCTAGGTTGCACATAAAGGGAGTGACAGCAATATCGAAAGATCAAACGGCAATGCTTAAATAAGGTACAAAAAATAAATAAAGTGAAAGTTTTGAATTTTTGAAAAGAAATAGCCGAGTTTATTGTCTGAGCATAATGCAGTTTTTAGGACACATTAGGAAAATAATATGTATGTATCACAAACTTGATCTGCATACGATACAGAAGAGCCAACACTCCAAGTTGGATATTTCTAGGCATTAAAGTTTTAGAGATCAAGATAAAAAAAAAATAATAATTCATTAAATATATTCACATTCAAAATTACCTAAGGATGCATAAGTCAAAAACTAAACGACTTACAAATGAGACGAAATGAGTTGCAATCAAAATATAAGCATGTATGAGTCGAATGTTATCAGTAATCGAAAATAGATTATCTGTTATCGGTAGTCGAATGTTTATCGATTATTTAAAATCGATTAAAATTGTTATGTAATTTTTACTGAGCATTGCGTCAAATGATATTTGTTATCGGTTATCGACAATATATTAGGAATGTCGGTTATCGATTAGTGTTTATAAATAATAATTCAATAAATAAACTCAAAATCTAAACGACTAACAAATGAAACGGAATGAGTTGCAATCAAAATATAAGCATGTATGAATCGAATGTTATCGGTAATCGATAATCTATGAACTGGTATCGATAATCGAGTGTTTATCGATTATTGAAAATCGATTCAAATCTCTGTATATACTTTATTTCTATAAATTGCTCCAAATGTTATTTGTTATCGGTTATCGACAATCTATTGCGAATGGCGGTTATCGATTAGTGTGTATCGGCTATTGATAATCGATTAAAAAGCCCATCATTACTTTATTATCGTTTAGACGTCAAATGTTATTGACTATCGACTATTGGTTATCGGTTATCGAACTTACTTAGCTGCCGAGACAACGGCGGGCGGATAACGCGTCAACATGGGAAGCGTTCCATTATGTGCGACCTTCTGCTGCTGCTGCTGTTGCTGCTGCTGCTGTTGCTGCTTATGTTGTTGCTGCTGTTGCTGTTGTTGTTGTTGCAACTGCAACTGCTGAGCATTGACAATGTGGGGAAAGCGTTGGGACTCGGCCAAGAGGCGCTGATAGGCCTCGACATCGGCACGTGCGGGCAGCATCGGTGGCGGCGACAGGGAGACTTCACGTTTGGCGCGATGCTCATGTGATCCGTGATCCATGTCCGCGGCATCTGGCATGGGACTGTGGGCGCGCATATCGTAGCCATTGTGGAGGAGACCACAGACATCATCATTGTCGCCGGCATAGCCCGCCGTCTCCTCAGCTCCAATTTCACCAGCGCCCGAGCCATCGACCCCGTCATTATCAACATCGCCATCGCCATCGAGCTCGGGATCGAGATCATCATCGATGGTTAGGCCAACATGCTGCTCATCCTCGCTGTCCAACTGCTCCTCCTTGATAAGGCCGAGTCCCAAATGGCCGTAAGGCAGCGACAGATGCTGTTGACGTTCATGTTCCTCCAGCTGCTGTTGCAGTTGCTGCTGTTGCTGCTGCTGTTGTTGCTGTTGCTGCTGCAGTTGCTGTTGCAGCTGCAATTGTTGCTGCTGCTGCTGCTGTTGCTGCTCCTCGGTCGCCTGATCCACGACACGCTCATGCAGACTGACCCCATTGACGAGACTCTTGCGCAGTCGCCAGGCAAAGGTGCGCGAAATGTTCAACTCGTTGGCAATGACGGTCGTCGTCGCCTCCCTCAGGATCAGCTGCTTGGCCAGCGCAATTTTCTTGGCGTCCAACTTGATGCGAGTGCGTCCCTTGCGCTTGTTCGTCAGGCTGAGTCTAAAATTGGGAGAGAAAAACAAAGCAAATAATGACGTAAATCCAAATTAGAATCAAAATTTAATTGAAATGCTGAAATCGTCAAAAATCGATTGAATCGTTAATCGTCAAAATAACTTATCGAGTAAAAGTACGTTAAAAATCGCCTGCGCGAAAATCGAGTTGTCGATTTTTTGATATGTTTTTTCCTCACTAAAATTGAACAGGGAAAAGTGCTATCAACTGAAAAACTAGCTCGATTAACAGTCGAAAAAATCATCGAGTTAAATAACTTGAAAATCGCAACCACGAAAATGGAACTGTCGATTTTTCGATTTATCACTAGATTTGAGGATATTACAATTATTGCCGATTTTGGTACGATTATATTGAACGACTAACAATAATAAAAGAATCTTTTCTTCTAGATTTCCATGGACGTGGGCAAATTTTGAGATTCCTCTAATGTCCGTAAGGACAGTCGAAAATGGGCAAAGAAAAGGGAGCGCAAATAGGAGTTTTGAGAAACTGGATAAACTTATATTTTCAATTTTTATTTCAATATTATAGAATAAAAGTTATTTTTCAATTTTTATTATAAAAATTATTTATCAATTTATATTTTAGCAATTGAAAATAAAAGTTATTTTTCAATTTTTAATATAAAAATTGAAAATAAAAACTATTCTTTATTTTCAATATTTTTATTTTTCAACTCTTATAATAAAAATTGAAAAATAATTTGAGTTTTTATAATAATAATTGAAAAATAACTTTTATTTTCAATTGCTAAAAAAAAAATTTAAAATACTAGTTAAATTAAAATTTTAAAATAATTGAAATTGTATTATTATTTTTTTATTAAGATCGGAAAATAAGAGTTTTCATTTAATGTTTTTTTGATAATAATCAACATACAACTTTTGTTTATCAATCAAAAAATTATAATCGTTACGGTCCTTTAAAAACCAAGAAGTAATTTCTAAAATAATTCTCATATTTACCATCTGATTAATGTGAGTTTTAAGCAAAACATCGTAGAACTTCTAAACTACAAAAAAAAAGCAATGGCCGTGTTCACCAGTACTAATCAATCAGTAATCATTTATCACAAATCAAAAAATATTTGATGAGCTTCTGGTGAACGTTTTGATGGAATTTTGGGGCAAAATCAAAGCTGTCATTTCTTTTTATTTATATTATATTTTATACAAGAAAGCTTAAAGCGTTTTTCCTTGCCATTTTCCTTTAATATACGCAGAGTCCTTATTAATTTCGTTTCTTTCAAAATTTCAAATCCAGTGTTCTTTTGATTACGATTTGATTTATCGATAGCATAGCATCACAATTAGCGAATTTCAGCGTTCTAAATCCATCCTCTGTACGTTACAAATATTGTCACAAATTTATAATGCTCTTGTTGCCTTACTAAGTATAAAAAGTCTGTTTGCACTCACTTGCGATTGTTCAGATGCAGTGCACCATTATCCGGCGGCGGTTTGCGAGCTGCCAGGCGCTTCGGAAAATTGTTGAACTGCACAATGTTCTGTTTGAAGAGCTGCTGCAATGGCCTGCAATTGAAATGATTAAAGATTACTTGACGATCTTTTAAATTTGAGATTTGATTGTTACATACATTTTGGCCGCCTTGGAGGGGCAACCGGTGCGCTTGTGCCAGCCCAGATGATGGCCGGTGGGAAAGAGGACATGGCAATCGGAGCACTGCATGGGTCGACTGCAAAGAGTATGAATCATTAGTATGAAGTCTAAGCTGAATACAATTATTTGGATATTAAGTGGATAAAATGGAACAATTTAATTTTGGACATAGTTTAAATCAGCGGTGGGCACGAAATCTGAATTCGGAAGCACTATAACAACATCAAAAACAAATCTATTAGAGTCTACCATAGTTGGGAGCAGCCGCTGCTCCCGGAGCCACTGCGTGCCCACCCCTGGTTCAAATTCTTAAAAATAAATTATAGCTTCTGCTCTTTCTTAGTGTTGTACAAATCAGGAATCGCAAAAATAAAGATTTTTATCACAATCTTCAAATTTTTAATATTTTTGGTATATTAAAATAATAAATATTTGAATATGAATTAAAAAATATTTGAATATGAATTAAAAAATAATAAATAATATGATTACAAATATAAATGCGGACGGCGTTTTACAAGAACGCAACAACAACAACACATAGAGAGCTAGATCAGCTTTACAGCTATTTTGTCACTTTTGCGACTTAGAATTCTCAACTAGTTCTAATGTCGCTGGTCAAGTCAGCTGATTAGATTAGAATTTGATTGAAATTGTAATAAATGAGAGTGTGAACTGAACTTACGTCTGATTGCGACGCTTTTTGACGCAGCGACCACGTCGGATGTGCTTCTCGAGGAATCGCTTATAGAAGTATGTCTTGCGGCAATTGGTGCACTCGTAGACGGGCCCGGGGGCGCCGTGGACGCTCTGCATGTGCGCCTTGAGTATCTGCTTCATCTCGAAGACGAGATAGCAATGGGGACACTGAAATCCACGGACGCCACTCACAGCGGGATGCATGGTCGAGTTGCCATTGGGCATGCCCAGGCTGGCATCGGGATCGTTGGCCGACATCATGGAGGGATCATCGGATGGTGTAATGAGCTCAATCTCGGGTATCAATGGCAGCGACATTTCCTCATCCTCATCCTCATCCACGTCGGGGACATCAGCATGATGGCCATGACCATTGTTGCCATTGGGGAACTTGTTCATGCGCTGTTGCATGTACTCCTGCATGAGCCGGATCGAGTTGAACGCCACATGCTCCGGCATATCGCCATCCTCATGGGATTGCTGTTGATCCTGCTGCAGATGCGACGACTCGTTGACATCGTCGTCATGGTGCAGATGATGATGATCCGCCAGCGGCTCCATATCATCCTCAAGTGGATCCACCGCCAGCTGTTGTCCATTCACATGGCCATTGTGATGGACAGTTGTCTGTGCCTCGCCAGCTTCGCTCATTGCATCATTGCCATTATCAATATCCTCGCCATCGGCATTGTCAATGTCATCGCCATCACCATCGGCATCGGCATCGACATCTCCGGCAGCTGCTCCATTCGCTGCATTCGCCTCGTTGTCCTCCTCCTCGTCGTCGTCGGAGCTGCTGCTGCTGCTGGAGCTGCTGCCGGCGCTGCTGCTGCCACTGCCGCTGCTGCTGCTGCTTGCCCCGCTGCCGCTGCCTCTGCTGCCGCCGCTGCTCTTCACCTGCCCCTGTCTCTGGCCAGCTGCGTCATCCGTCAGCGTTTCCCCTTCCTTGGCAGTAGTAGCATCACTAGCTGAGCTGTGCCCCTCGATCTTCTTGATTAGCAGCTGCTGGCGATAAAAGTTATCCGCATCCTCGCACTTCTTTTTGAACAGACACGCCGAGATCGCTGTCTTCGCACAGTTCACACACACCTGCTGTGGCAGCGTGTCGTTCTTGGTGATCTGCAAGATCCAAATAAATGACATATACTTCATTAGTTTTATTTTGGTAAATGTTAATCTCTGCCAGACTTGAAAACTTCTCTTGTAACCCGCTGCTTCAACTCTAGAATCTAATCTACACTCTCTTTTCGCCTCATCATTAACTGATCTGAAGCTAATGATCTTCAATACAATTTTTACAAGCCTGTCTGACTTGATAATACCCTGTGTCTATCATTCAACAATAATCCAAGAAGTGATGTAAATCCAATCGACAAAAAAGAATCGAGTTATATTTAAAATCTGTCTCTTATAAAGTTAATAGATCGAAAATCAGACTTCCATCTTTCATAACTTTGCTAAGACTGATCCTATAACCGAGCGAAATCTTTATTATTCCTGCATATAAATTATTTTAATTTTGTTTAAGTAATTGGAAAATTCTTAATATTTAATCAACCATAAATTTGATTTTGAGAATTTCAATTTTTTTTTTTAACTTATCATGTCAAAATTAACCAAAATTTTGATTTGAAAGTTGCTCGGGCAAAAAATGAGAGCAACTTCTAAATTGCATATAATTTTATAGTGAGTGAAAAAATTAATTTCTCCCACTCATCAACAGTTTAAGCATTATGTTCTACTCTTCCTTATTAATACTATTACACCTTTATCTACCTTTATCTTTATCTTATTATAAGGGATCTATGAAATAATAATTTATACTTAACTATTTATTAAATGACTATTTTAACCCATTTTTCCTCCTTTTCATACAAAAAGTGGCTTTTTTGGAGTTTTCAAAAAATTATAAAATATACTAGCGAAGAGATTTTTGAAAATTTTTTTTGCAGTTACTATTAGAATTGTTCGAAGAATTGTTTTGCAGCAAAACATTTTTTTTGTAAATCGAGAAAAAAAAGTTTCAAAATATACCTTTACAAGAATTCAACATTTTTAATGGGTACTTAATGTATGAAGGAAAGTTTTGTATCATTCAAACGGAATTGAAATGACCTTTTCAAAAATGTACATGAAGTAGGTTCAAATAACGAGTAGATTTAGCTTTAAATGTTGTCAAAATAAATATGCCATCTACTGAAAATCATGAATTTCGTTTTAAAAATTAAAAAAAAAAAAAAAAAAACTAGATCATCATTCCATATTTTCCACTTTTTTAGACTTTTAAAGAATGAGAAAATTTAATTTAACAATTACAAAATAAAAACTTTCAATAGAAAACCAAATTGTGCTCAAATGACTGTAATAATCTAGAAATAAATTTGATATAGCTACATACATATGTATGTATGTATGTATGTATGTATGTATGTACTACAAGGCGTTATATACAGTTGAGTTTAAAGAAATTTTGTTTAAACAAGAATTAGCAGAATAAGGTAAACATGCACTTAAAAATAAATGTACAGATAAACGTGTATGTATGTACATAAATATGTATGCATGTATGTATGTACAATATCTATGGTATGTGCATAGAGATATGTAGAATAAACGCGATCCGTTGCGATCTCATATTTCCAAAGACCCCAAAGACTTGGCCCATAAACACAAACAATACACAAACAACAACAACAACAAAAACAACCTCAAATAATAATAAAAACATAAAAAGACGAACAGAAAAAAAAACAAGCAAATAAAATATACGAAATACGAAATGAGAAAGAAAATGAATAATGAGAAATGAAAAATGAATAAACTGAATAAAAATGAATCAAACTAAGCCGCTCAAATTGAACGGGCAAACCAGAAAACATTTCATATTCAGGAAAAATTACACAAAAAAAATTATAATAAAACAAAGCAACAACCAGAAAAAAAATACATGAATGGAATGAAATAAAAATTCAGGCGGCGGCAAACTGTTGACGCTGAGAAGGCGAAGGGCAGGAGGAGGTGGAGAGTAAGACAAGAGTTCCCCGTCGACGTCTTCATCTCCTTTATCTACGTCTACGTCTTCGTCTTCGTCTCCTTCCTCGTCATCAACATCATCATCGTCATCATCAACGTCGTCGTCCCGCCCCATTGGGGGCCAACGAACGTCTAAGCCGACTAAGTGAATCAAGAGAGCTAGGGAGGGAGAGAGAGAGAGCAAAAGAGCGGGGCTGCACTCGGCACACGACTCCGCTCTCAGGCTGTGCGAGAGAGAATCAAGTCGAAGCGGTAGAAGCAGAAGCAGAAAAAACGCCAGCACAAAATTGTAAAAGAAAAATTTATGGAATTAAACCAAACATATGAATTATACATTCACATATGAAATAGTTCGTGTGTGTGTGTTTGTGTGTGTGTGCGAGTTTGAGACAGGCAAAGAGAGAGAGAGAGAGAGAGAGAGACAACGACAAACAAAAGCACTGAAAGCACAGCAATCCAAACGGTAAATTATTTTACAAAAGCTACGAAACGAAAGAAAACTAAATACGAAACAAGAAATTCCATAAGCGAAGAAACACATAAATTGATAAATAGTAAATAGTAAATAGCATATAAAATAAATATGATTCCTTCGTTAAATATTTATGCATATAGTATGCTAAGCCCAACGAAGCTCAACACAATTCAACACAGCACAAAAAAAAAACAAAACAAACAAAACCAAAGTAAACGAAACGATTCTTTTTTATTTGTTTGCAGTTGTTGTTTCTTTAATGTCAGTTACTGTGAAAAAGATAAAAATAAGAAAAAAAAAAAAGAAAATGTTGTGAATTGTGGGCATTCTATGAAATATGTTAATACGAGTGTTATATACATTTGTATATATCACGTTATACAGATACAACTTCTTTGCAAGATAGAGATACAAATAGAGATAGAGATACAAATAGAGATAGATAGAGAGAGAGGTACACACATTGTTGAATGTTGTTCTCAGTGGAATGCACATCATTTCAAATGTTGTCAATGGCATTCCAAGCAAAAGCGTGACAAATGCATAACATTATCATCGTTTGCAGTTCGATATCTGTATCTGTATCTCGTACTCAAAAACTATAGGTATCTTCATATTTTAGCAATTTTTTATGTTTGATTCATAAAGAATTTTCAATGTTATTTTATTTGATTAGATTTCTAATCAAAAAGTTAAGTTCTGTGTTTTGAGTTATGATTCCAAACTAAATTTAAAAGTTTAAAAAAAAAAAAAAAAAAAAAACCTAGCCTAAACTAAAATACGTGTGCTTTGTAAAATATTTGCTATCTTTTCATTTATACTGAATGTTTCTTCCGTTTCTTTAAGTTGAATCTTTGTGAAGTGTTCAAAAATGTTTAGAAACGTGATAAAATAACAATTCTTCCACGGTTTTTAGATTTCAAATATAAGCAAATGTGGCTTTGTTATAAATTTTAAGCTGATAGCTTTCAGTTTCGTTCATCTACCACAATATTCTCTTTCTTTAATTAACACCATTTCAAGTTGTAATAGAATCAATCTGAATCTTAAAATACGCCGCTCTACAAATCTCAAACAAACTAAAGACCAAAAGAAGCAATTGTATGTTTTAAATATCCCAATATTTGTTATGACTTTAAATATCCCAATATTTGTTGAGACTTGATAAAATTTATAGTAATAAATTCAATTTATCTTCGTTTTTAAAAAAAAGGCATCATATAGGCTAGTCCGAACATTTTTAAACCAAGGACGAAAAGTTAAAAATTTTTATATGCTGCATGTTTTTTAATAATATTTGTTGTTCTTTTTCGAACTACAAAATCAAAAAGGTTTTACGGTGGTTTGGCTGTTCATGGCCGAACCTAATCAATTACATATTTGCTTCATAATTTCAATATTTCTTGTAAAAAAACGGTATCTTCAATGGCCAAAAAAGTGGGCAAATCGGTAGTCTGAGTGTTTAGCGCTTAACTCACTTTAAACTTTGTTTCATTTACTTTTATTTAAGATAAAAACTTTATCGAAAATATATTTAATATATATTAATAATGTGTAAAAAGTGTAACGTTCGCAGCAGACAAAAACTAATATTTTTAATTATCGAGACTACTTATCATTATTTTTGATGCTGGATTGATATGGTCATGTATTCCACTTAATTTTTTGTATTTGTCTATTAGGCAAAGTTTACTAATATATGTGTAAATGTACGTTTACTTAAAATCGAATTCCATTCTTTGTAACGGTCGCAACGGAACTTTCAGCAAGCTTTTTTTTTCATAAAACAGTAAGAATTTTATCTAAAAATTTGTTTAAGAGTACTCCCAATGAAATACATTTTCCAGAAAATTTCATTAAAATTCACCAATCTGAACGCGAGTTGTATCAGTTTGAACATGAAAATTTGCGTGCAAATGTAACGTTTGCAACTCTGGATTAGCCCATATACATTTTCAAAAGATTTATGCATTATATAAAATATATCAATAATTAAAAATGTTTTTAACATTTGAAATAAATTTATGGCAGCGAAAACTACTTTCAAAATCTATGTTTTGTCCTCAAATTTTCTTATGATGTGTGATTGTAAAAATGCCAAAAATTTAAAATTTTTTTTTTTTATTTGTTGCGAAGATTGTTTGCCGTTTACTGGATTTTCTTACATCAGGTTTATCTATTTCCATACCCATCTCTAACTCAGCTATACTATATTTTAAACATCCCAATATTTGTTAAGACTTGATAGAATTGATCATAATAAATTCAATTTATTTTATATTTTAATTAAATACATTTTCAAAAAATGTATGCATTGTATAATAGTTACCAATAATTAGAAATGTTTTTAAAATTTGAAATAAATTTATGGCAACCAACTTTTGAAATCTCGAAAATATGCTTGAAAAATAAAACTACTCTCAAAATCTAATTATTTTCTTCAAATTTTCTAAAGATTTGTGATTGTAAAAATGCCAAAAATTGTAAATTTTTATTATGTTTTTGAAGATTGTTTTTCCGTATTGTTGATTTTCTCTATTACATCAGGTTCATCTATTTCCATACCCATCTCTATTTCAGTTATACTATCCCAAAGATTTCTGATCTTTGCTGGACTTGTTTTGTAGTTGTTGTTGTTTTTGATATTAGCTCACCTTGACATCCGCCAGCGTGGTGATCTTCTGCCAAAGTGAATCCTCGCCGAATATGGAAATCATTTGCATGGAGTTTGTGTGCGATGTGATGCAAATGCGACATAGTTGTGGATTGCATATCTCGTCGTCCATGTCCATGTTGAATCAAAGAATCAAATTGTTGATGTTGATGATGATAATGATGATGATGATGATAATGTCCCGGAATGGACACGATGATGTTTGGTGCCGTGATCGTGTTTATCAACGGTACAGGAATGGGTTTTGGAATGCCAATTGGTATTAGAATTGATGTTGTTGGTGTTGGAGAAGGCGTAGAAGCAGCCAGCCGGCCAGCCAGCCAGCTGCATGCCAGAACTTCCTCTCTGCCGTCTCTGGCCTCTCTTTGCGCACACACACACACACACACAGGCTGCTCTCTCCCGCTCTCACGCTCTCTTGTTGCTTATCCTCCTGTTGTTATCGTTGTTCCCGCAGCGTCCACATTGGGCAAAAAGACATCCGACTTTAATGGCATAGAGTTCAACAAGTGGTTCAAATCCGTCGCAAAAACAATAAATAAATAAAATCACACACACACACACACACAGACGCACGCACGTATCGAATGGCGGAAAAACGGTCACGCGACTGGATTGACGGTGATTTGGGAACTGAAAATGAATACAGAGAACAAGAAACTATTTATTAATAATGAGAAAGACGAACAAATCAAATAAATATCTACTATATCTGTATCTGTATCTGTACATATGTATGTTGTATAAAAAGATGAAAAAATAACACACACAAACACAGCGAACAAAAAAAACAATCGTAGACGAAAACTAAATAAATAATAAAAAATAGGAAAAAAAAGAAAAAAAATAATATACACACACACAAAGAAAATTGAAATTCAAGAAAATAAAAACACGCACACAGTTATAATAAAACTACCCCCTGCTCCCAGTGCACCCCACCTCCCCCCTCACCCTCTTTGTCACCTTCAAGCAGCTCAATCTATAAATGAGGTTTTTTCTATATTTTATTATTGTGTAGATTCAGAAACAACAACAACAACGGTAATACAATTCTTACTGTCGTAGCCACACACAAAGATACGAACTTGATACACACACACACACACAGATACATACATACATACATGCATAAGCGCGAGCGCAAACGTAAATAAAATTACACAAAAGAAAACAAGTCGAAACTAAAACTTAAAAACATTCACACACACACACACACAGAGAGCGAGCGAGAGAGAGAGAGACAAACAGAGAGAAGCGAACAAATAAATAATAGCAAAAATCGTAACGAAACGAAATAAAATAAACTCTATGAAGCCGGATGACGTCTGGGCAAGTGGAACTAGCTAGTGGAGGGAGGTGAAAAGAGGTGAAGAGAACGCCAAGAGGTGAGGTGAGGTTAACCGCCACAGAAACTACAACGATAAATTCATGTTCTCCCATCATTTAAAGCTCTTCGCTCTCTCTCGCTCTCTCACTTACTCTACTATCTAGCTACATCTCTCTTTTGATATGCAAACGTGTGTGTGTCTGTGTGTGTGCTTGTATTTGTATTGTAAAGGGTAAGCAAGGACGGTCAAAGGGAACACAAGTGGGAGCCGGACAAAGGGGGGGGATAAGGTAAAATGCCAAGGGCAATGCATCCTGAGATGAATGCAATACCGAATGCAGCTGGCAATAGAGATTAAGTTCAAGGATGTTATATGTGTATGTGTGTGTGTGTGTCCGTGTGTGGGTGTGTGTGCGTGTGTCTGTGTGTGTGTTAAGTCACTGCTCTGCTTGAGGCGTTTAAAACAAACAAAGAAGCAGCAAATCTTAAAAGCTCTTAATACATATTCCATATAAAACTTCTAAGAAATAATGGTAATTTTCTTATCTATGCGGCAACTCTTGAAAAAAAAACAAGCATTAAATAGAGGGTATTTTTTCTTTTCCTTTTTTTTTAATTGAATTTTGAAATTTTATTGTAAACCATGTAAAACACAAAAAAAAACATCAAATAAGTGAAATTTTAATCAAAATTTAAAAAAAAAAACTAGAGTCAACCCCAAAAAATTCGTTCACCTAAAATCATTAAAAAATACCCTCTATTTAATACAATTTTTTTTTATTCAAAAGTTGCCGCAAAGATAAGAAAATTACCGAAATAATTTTAAGCAGAAAAATCAGAGCTATAATTTTGGGCGCCATAAATTTTCACAAAATTTTTTGATATTTGATTGATATTTTTTTATGCTTTTTTACTCAAATTTAATTTATTTTTTTCAATTGAAGTCAAAAAATATAAAATTTCACTTTATTTATTTTATTTTTTATCAAAGTTTATTAAGAGTCACGAAAATTGGGCGCCGTATTCGTAGTTAAATTTACACAAAATTATAAACTCTCCACAGATTATATGAAGCAAATAAATTTATTTTAAATGCTTCTTATGCGCTTTTACTACAATTTAAATATTATCCAATATTATTAAAATTGTTTAGGAGTCACACAAATTGGGCGCCATAAATTTATTTCCGATTTCCACACATTTTTTAATTAACGATAGATTTTAAGCAACAAATAAATTGCAACAAAAAAAAATAATACACAAAATCTATAATTTATAAAGAAAACAGATGAAAATTGCTCAACAACTCAATAACTGATTATGTTTAAACTTTTAAAACTTTAATCACACTCGAATCACTGCAAATAAGATCAATTGAAATTCAATTAAAAGAAAATTGAAAAAAAAAAAAGTGCTTGGAATGTTAAATGCCTGAACCAGTTCACAAACACACCAGTTCAAATGACAAAACAACTTCTTGTACTATTCAAATGATGGAAATCAGGCACAACCGCATTGAGAGAAGAGAAGAGAACGCACATAAAATAAAAACAACAACAACAACAACGATAGCGACAGCAAAAATGGCAAAGTCAAATTTGGATGCGCTCGCTCACTCGCTCATTCGTGGGGATCGCGATGAGAAGAAGGAAGGAAAAATCATAAGATCTAGAAACTGCAGTCAGCCTCAAATAGAAATAAGAACATGCAGTAACTACGCAAACACACACACACACACATACATAAATAGAGAGAGATACACGCACACACACACACACACACACACAGACAGACAGCTGGAGAGACACTAGCAACGACCTGGAAACTGGAACTGAAAGCCCAACCAATTTGCAATACA
>JBAMBJ010002081.1:0-19119 GCA_037043495.1 Drosophila recens
ATGCCTGACGAAATTTTTAAAATAGAAAATGCTTCAGAATACCAATAAAAGATTTAATGCTTTTTTTTTTGCAACATAAAATATGTCAGTTTATTTTGTCAAAACAATTATTTGACTAACTGTGTGTATAAAGATATCTGTATATATGTGATGTATTATCTATAACATGTTGTTTGCAACTTGAATGCTCATTAAGGCGGCAACAACAACAACAACAACAACAAACGACAACAACTTGAAACAAGACAAAAGCCGCTGCCAAAACTAAACCAAACTGAACTGGTTTTCATTATTATGATTATTGTTGTTGTGTTTTGTTGTTGTTGTTGTTGCTTGGCTTAGTTGCTGTTGTTGTTGTTAATGTTGTTGTTGCTATTTTCCAAAAGCCAAAGCCAAAACGAATTTTGAATGTGGGTGAAGTTGTTAAAAATGTGGCAAACGCGCAACGCAATCGAGGCCAGACGCGACCCCCTCCCCCTTCCTAGCGGCTTTCCTTGCTACTACCCCGTTTACCTACCCACCCCACCCCACCCCACTAAGCTCAACCTCCCCCCTCCCCCGCCACACTGTCTGTTTTGGCCAACCTGCTAAGCGCATATTTAGTTATAAACTTGAATTTAGACTCGGCCCAAATTAGATAGATTGACTTTGGGCCACGACGCGACGGTGAGAGCGCCACAAATGTTGCCCAACCAAAGTATTCGCCGTGCGCATTGGGCAACAGAATGAAACGAAATGGAATGAAACAACATGTATGAAAATTCAGTAAAATTAAACGATTCAAAATTAAATGAACTTCAACAACATGAAAAAATGAAACAAAATTAATTGAATAAATTATAGTTTTCATTTGGAAATAAATTTGAAATTTACCGAAATCTTCAAAAATGTTCAAAACTTTCTTTAATAAGAATGACCAAATTCAATGACTCTGAAATAACAATGAAATTCCTTAGATTATTCAAGTTAAAAGAACAAAAAAATAAGAAATTTAAAACAAATAAAAAAATAAAATGAGTTCAGACAAAAAAAAACCAAAAACTTAAGAGACCACATGCAAAGAATTAAAATGTGACAATAGGAAATTAAAAACAAAAAAAAACTAATAAGAGTTTAGTTTTATTCCCATTCCTAAATAGATTCTAAATTAATTTCGTTGTGCTTCCTGTTACAAATTGGCATATTAACAGCTTCTTTGTTTAAAAAATTAATTGTTTGACAGTACATATATGTATGCATATTATGTTTTTGTTCTGTTAAATTCTATTCTATAAGAGCTCCAACTTTTAATCAGATGAGGGCTCTTAATGTTCTTGGTCCAGTTTATGCAAAATATAGATGAACTACGCTATAAACCAGCGGTGGGCACGAAATCTGAATTTGGAAGCAGCCGCTAGCTCCCGGAGCCCATGTGTGCCCACCGCTGTTATAAACAACAGGAAAAAAAACCTTAGAAGTATAAAAATGTAATTCAAATATGTTCTTATCTAATAACTTGTTGATATTTGACAAATAAAGTTGACTCTTCGATATGCATAGACATTTGTTGAGGAAGGTTGGGTGACAAGCAGGGAATACCCCTAACAATTGTATATTGCGTGCTGGAATCGTGCAAATTGCCAAGCCATGTCTGCTGTGTTTTTTTTCGTTATTTGTCCAGTTTTGGGCACAAGAAAACGCAAAAGGCATTTTGGCCAAGTAAATACGAGCATATGTAAATATTAATTTTATTAAACAAACGTGACGCTAACTTAAGTCTTTGTTAACTGTTGCCAAAAACCCACAGAGAGAGCGAGAGTTAGAGAAAAAGAGAAACAAAAATATAGATTAAACAGTGCGCGCTTTTCATATTTGGCTTTTCAATTCACAATTCACTGTTGTTTACCACTACTATTGTGAATGCGAATGTGACTCGAACTGTGACTGTCACTGTGATTGGCCCCGACAATCGTTTTGAGGTCTTCGTTTCGGACTTGGACTCGTTTCAGAGTAAATACATATCCCACAAAAAAAACCTCTTTACGAGGTAAAAGTCTAGTGACGAAAACATTTTCATGCCCCAAAATTTCTGATATCCAATTTTGTGACGAATAATATTAAGTTATACATATAAATTATTTTAAGCAAAATTTTGGCACTCGGCACATTGCGCTAAAATGTATCAATTCTTCATACCAAATAAAACTCATTCACTGTTTTGCGCAGTGCCGAATGCAAAAATTTTGCTTAAAATAATTTATATGTAAAACTTAATATTATTCGTCACAAAATTGGATATCAGAAATTTTGGGGCATGAAAATGTTTTCGTCACGGACTTTACCTCGTAAAGATTTTGTGGGATATCAGAAATTTTTGAATAAGACCTCAGAAATTTTGAAATTGCAATATTTTTTGACAGTATAGCTTTGTCAACTTTGATTATTGTTTGTACAAGCTAAAGCAAATTGTCTGGCAACACTGGTCCCCTTTACAAACACACATGCCCAGCGCTAAAGCTATCAGCACTCTTAAACTCTGGGTGCTATGACACTTTGCTGCTGCTATCCCATTCCCATTCTAAGTAAAATGTATGTATTCAGCTAACAGGTAATTTCCGCATTACGCTGCAAGCAGTGCAAAAAGCCCTTCGAAATACCTTTTCAACGATATATAGATCGCATCTGTAGCTTCTATCGTTTGGATGCTATGGGGGTTTCAATTTTAGCGGTTTTTAGCGATTTCCCGCTAAACTAGCGATTTTTCATAAAAGTCGTAGAGCAAACGTTTCCAGATTTTTGAACGGAACGAGTCCTCATTCAAACATTTAAGCTAAATCAACGATTTGATCCAAACAACAAACTGGCTGCTATGACTCTTTGTTGCTGCTGCTATTCCAATTCAAAGTAAAACGTATATATTCAGTTAATAGGTTATATCTTCCAAACCTATCGGTAAAATTTTTTGTGTCATATATCAAACAACGCGAAATTTTACAAACTAAAACATATTGAAATTTAAAAAAATCGTTAGCGGCGTTTTCTCAAAAACCGCCAAAATGTGGAGGAAAATACCTTATGTCACCTGTAGCAATTTACTATGTACTTTAGAAAAAAGTTAAGGAATGCATAACAGCCCTTCAAAATACCTTTTCAACGATATATAGATCGCATCTGTAGCTTTTATCGTTTGACTGCTATAAGGGTTTTAATTTTGCTGGTTTTTAGCGATTTCCCGCTAAACTAGCTTTTTTTCGAAAAAGTCGTAGAACAAACGTTTCTAGATTTTTGATCGGGAACAAGTCCTCATTCAAACTTTTAAGCTAAATCAACGATTTGATCCTAACAAACAAACAAACAGACAAACAGACAAACAGACAAACAAACAAACAAACAGACTGACTTTTCATCTCATTTTCGGAAGGCCCCTAAAAATTTCAAAATTAATTATTTTTGAACCAGTTGTCCGATTTTGATGATCGAGGTGTCATTCGACGCGTATTTTCGATGAGAATTGTAAAAAATTCAACGAAAATTCAAAAAGGCTCCAACAGCCCCATTAGCTTCAATAATTTAAATTTTTCCCCTCCCACTTACACCTGTTTATCTTACGAACCAGGTGAGATTTCAAAAGTCTTAGTATGCACATTTGTAAGTTAAGTTGATACCTTTCGATCGGTATATAACTCGACCTGATCGGACAGTTATAGCAAATCTTCCATTCTTCCTGTGTATATATGCTAGTCGCCTTCGCACCTTCGTGCTGCTTTCGTCACTAGCGCGGACTGCCGTCCGCAGTGATAAATGTAAGTCGGTGACATCGTCTCCGTGCTTATAGCTCCGCCTGATCTATCTATGTACGTGCTCTCAGTGCTTTTTATGCCGGCGTGTGTTGGAGTCGAGAAATCGGAGGCAGTTCATCAGCAACGCATCCAAAATGCGTGGGAACTGTGACGGCCTTGCTTTGAAGTCGCTTGGAAAAGGCTATTTGCGGAATTTCAAACGCAAAAAAATTAAATATGAAAACAAAAAAAAAAACAAAATTACTGTGCACACTCATGTTTAGAGAGTTGAACGATTGGACGCCTTGTAAATACAACATGCGCTTGCATTTAGTAGTGAAAGCCACAGTGTGTACACACTGGCGGTCATTACAGGTGTAACCCTGCGAACTGCAATTCAACATTGCCATTTTTATGTCAAATTTGTCATACATACTACGAGTATTTAAAACTAATTACAATTAGTAGATTAAAGTCAACTTTTTATTATTTTAGGTTGATGATAATTTGAGATTGCTGAATGAATATGTTTGCTATATTCAAAATAATAGATTGAAAATATTTTGGATATATTTTAAAGAAAAATTATGTAGATAAGCAATGAAATTTTCGCTTAAAATATGTTTAGAACAGCGGTGGGCACGAAATCTGAATTCGGAGCACTTTTACAATTTTTATGACGGTCATAAAATGTAAATGTTAAATGTTGGGAGCAGCCGCTAGCTCCTGGAGCCCATGCGTGCCCACTGCTGATTTAGAATATAGAACTTCAGCTTTAACTTTTGTACTAAACATTTGCAATTTGAAGATTCAGACCGAATTAAACATTAATAAATTACTATACATAAATAAAATCAATGTAAATCACGTGAATTGTATTAGATAATCGAACTTCCCTAACTCGAATCACCATTATCCACGAAAAAGTTCGAGTTAGGGGACTCGAGTTAGGGAAGTAGAATTGTACTGATATTTCTAGTATTGCCACTCGATTTTGTTCGAGTTAGGGCTCAGTTGGAAGTTCGAGTTGGATTCGACTAGTTTAAAACAATATTTTATTATTTGTTTATAATAATTCAAAACAGCTTTTTTTTAGAATGCAGAGAGAGAAAGAATCGTCAGCTGACTCAGCACAACTGTCACTTTTACTGTCGTTTAGCTAAAGTATAGCTATTTTTCTTCTAGCTAACATTAGCAATTTTTGGTTATCTTGAAATTCGCAATGGTTGGCAACGCTGCCGCGCGGCGCTGTGGCTAAAAGTGGTTGGCAAATATGGCTAAAGAAGCATAATAATTGTCACATAATCGACACAATGCTTGACTTGGACTTTAATTGGCCAAAAGTGATTCATCGACGGCAACAGCGGAAAAAGCAAAAGCGGCAACAACAATGGCAACAGCAACAGCAACAAATACTACTGCAAATAGCCCAACAACAACAACAACAATAAATAGCCGCATTTCGTAGGCGACTCTCGACAACGATTTGAACTTCCTTTTGTGGCGGCCAAATGATTGTCGCCATTGAGACTGCACGACAAACTGGCAACGTGACGCATCAACAACAGTGCCGCCCTCCGCAACGAACTTGCAACAACACCAGCAACAGCAACAACAGTAAGTAGGGGAAGGAGAAGCAACCACAGTCGATCTTTAACCTTTCCCCCTGGACTTGGTTTGTCTATTTAAAAACTGTGACAAATATAGAACTCGATTCCCAAGACTGATGACCGTTAATGGAGACATTTGTGTGGGGCAGAGTAATATGCTAAAACTATTTATAAACTGCAACACATGTCAGCTGCTTGCAACGAACTTGATCGTCGCTATACTTTTCATCAAGACTGTGGACCTCAATCATTTTGATAAAGGCATTACTGAAAATGGAAATATTTTAGAACTTATACAAAAGCAGAATTTAAGATTAGATTTGATTTTCTTCAATTCTCGACTGATCCTCCCTATGACAGCTATTTGATATAGAAGTCCTGTTTTGGTTAATTTTTCTTTGTGGTTAAGTTTAGTGGATATATCTCCAAGAAGCAGTTTTAATTTTAATCTGAAAAATTGGTTGAAATATCTCAAGAAAGCGAAACTAATTATATAAAGATTATATGAACATATATAATTGATTCCTTTTCAAACTTCCTGACACAATTTTAACTAAAAACATTTGTATTTTCTAAATAACTCCTTAATTCATCCAATTTTTTAAGCCGATAAAATCTTTTAAAATTAATTTAGCTAATTTTTTAAAGTATCTTAACGATATAATTTAGTAAAGATTTTTATTTTGTAATTTTTCAATTGAAGTCCCAAAAAATTTAGCTTTTCTTTACTATCATTACTAGATTTGTTTGATATTTCTTAAATACATCAGATTTAAAGCTAGAGCAACTAGGGACATCGAGCTTATTATTACTATAACTAATTTTCTCAACCCAAATCGAACATTGTTCTCAACATTATTTAGTTCGGATTCTAGTTTGAGGGCCAAATAAAATAAAAACTCCACTAAGAACGAGTAGCTGCAATACATGCCCCACACTCCAAAATGAAGGGAGGGGGCAGCGGAGTGGGGGGGGGGGGGTGGTCGAGAGGTGGCTTAAACAATGGCCAAGTGGCGCACAGTGGCGACCACTTACAAGAACTTTAACACGCCAGAGTTCAAATTAGTCAGCGACACTCCATAAATCAGACAACGGCAAAAACAATCATAAAGACCTCTCTGTGTCTCTCTGTGCCCCCGACGTGCTGGGGGTCTGTCTGCCACAAGTCGTTGCAGCCGCTGCTGCAGCAGCAGCAACAGAACTGGCGCTTTGTGGACAACAGACAGAGGGACAGACAGCTGCTGCCATAAAGTGACGGCAACTGGCCAATCGAGTTGGCCGCCCGCTGTTGCTGGGTCGAGCGATTAGCATACAATTTGTGTGGCAACTTGTTGTTGTTGTCGTTGTTGTTGTTGTTGTTGTCGCTGTTGTGTTGCACGTTGCATTGACAGCAATAAATAATAAAATTGCATTGCGATACCCTTGCCACGGGACACTTCACTGATAAGGCTTATCCTGAGAGCACAAAAGGCAATCAGCGTTGGAATGAGTGGAATCGGAACAGTATTAAGTTAGAAATGAACCGAAAAATTATTTAGTTTTTTTATAGAAAAGAAAAGCGGAATGCTAAATGTGGCTTATGGAACGAGTGGAAACGGAACAGTAATTATTGTCACCCTCAAAAATAATACCCAAAATAAACCTAATTGGACAGAAAGGAAAGCGGAAAGCTAAAAATTGCTTATGAAACGAATGGAATCGGAACAGCTTTGCCTGACACTCGTAAAAATTAATTGAATAATTAATCAGATTAATTTTACAGAAAAAAGTTATAAGTTGCGTATGGAACGAGTGGAATCGGAACAGCATTTATTGTCACCCTTTAAAATGAACAGAAAAATTAAAACGACAACGACATTATTTTACAGTTATTCCTGAATAGTTAAAAGAAGTAGCAAAAGCTGGCACAACTGGAAATGAAACAGCCAAAAATTGTTCTAGAACAAATGAGTTAAAGATTGTACCTATGAATTTTCAACTTTCACTCAAAAAACCTTCACGACTGAAAGTGGAACAATACAATTTAAAATTGAAGCCATTAAAAATTACTCGGAATTTATCCATGCCAAAAATTTACCCGTATATCGGAGAGTGGCAAGGAGTGCAACAAATGGAATCGGAACAACATAATAATTTCGGAAACGAATGAAATGAAAAGTTTAATTAAAAAAATCGATTCCAGCCGTTCCAAAATTCTGAATTTTGTAGGCAAATCAAGTAGTTTTGAAATGTAAGCACACGGAAATTGACATTGATATTTTACAGGGTATCTCACAGCAGGCTCCCTGGGCAGCCACAGTAAGCACAGGAGGATGGGGAGGGTGAGGAGGGAAATCAACTGGAGAGAAACATAAAAAATACGTGCGGCCTGTGTGTTGTGCCTTGTGTTGTTGTTGCTGTTGTAATTGTTGCTGTTGTTGTTGTTGCAGTTGCAGTTGTTGTGTCGTACAAATTGCACCGTTAATAAAGTCAAAATCGGATTAGACACGCCTCAACCGACCCGGCCTAAGCCCCCCGCCTCGTCCCTTACTCCCTGCCGCCACCCACCTGATCTCACCTCCTCCGACCATTAAAGCTGAGCTCAGCTGCACAACAGTTGGCAACAGTTGCAACTGGACACACTTGCAGATCTTTTGGACCCTGGCGATATCAACCGATGCCGTACAGATATTTGATCTCAGTCAGAAATAAAAATAAAATGAAAATTGTATACAAGAAAAATGCCAAACAATAAATTGGCACTAATGAATTTGATTCATTTCGATTTGCTTTTGGGCAATAACTAAATCAAGCACCACAAGACGCCAAAGTGTTGGGGCACAGGGACGAGAAGGGGAGGGAGGCTGGGATCGGGGGGTGTTATGGATATGACAGTTGTCATAAGGCAAAAATACTGACCCATATGTGTCCGTTGAGTGGGCTGCACATTTTTTAACTGATTGAACAGATAGCGACTTGAACAATCTGAAGCCGAAAGGCCTTTCTCGAAGTTGAACCAACCGAAACATAATCTCCGATCATATAGTACGCAATCTTACATTCCGAATAATCCTGATAAGCAACAGCTCTAAACTATGAAACCAAATCCGAACCCCTTTTTTAAATAAGAGGTTCGGTTCGAAATATTTTTACAAATTTTGCAAAGATTTCATTGCCTTTCGAATAAATATCTTAATGTCATCGGCAGGATATCAAACCAAAACGAATATTAGTTTCAGTTATGATTTCGGTTATGTTCGGTTAAGTTTTCGGCTTTGGAAAATTTTTGCATATCGGTAGCGGTTACAACAAATATTATTTAAAGCGTTGAAAGCATTTGAATTTGAAAACAAATATTAAAAAGTTTAAAAAATTAAGATCTTTTTATTGAGATCAAACAAAACACCTTATTTACTTTTTAAAACCAGGATTACAACTTAATAGCATAATTACATTTTATGCTTGACCGAACCGAAACTTACCGTTATAGATGAATCGGTTTCTAAACGGTTATTTCGGTTGAAATAAATTCGGTTTTTCGGTATCGGTTACCAATTTTAATCGGTTAATACTGGTTAACGGTTACGGTTACTGTTATAGTTTCGGTTTCAATCCCAGGTCATATGTCATATTTAAATTATAAAATTAGTAAGACAATTTTTGAAATATTGTCATCTGTTTTATTAAAAAAAAAAGAAAAAATAATCAAATATAAATATTTTTCTTCTAATAAATTGAGCCAAGGCTCGAACGGAAACCTTAAAAACTTTTATAGGAAACTAACTTAAATCTTCAATTTCCCAAATAAACATAGCATTGTTTTTATACTCTGTGCTCTGTACACTCAATTTGAAGATTATCAATCGCCAACTGTTTGCTGAACTGACAATGGACTCGATAATTTAGGATCATATTAATATATTTTTGGATCAACGATCGGTTGCAATCGCGTCGCATTGCATTGTGCCACGTCCGTGTTGCATGTCCAGGCATTTAGCTGCAAATTTCCCAATAACTTGGGGCCACTTTGTATGCACGAAGGGGCCAAAAAGACAAAATAAAAAGCGTACTTAAAAAGAAGACAAAGTCAGGCAGCCAGAAGAGCAGTGTCGAACTGAGGCGAGTCGAGTCTCAATTAAGAAGGCAACGACCGAAGTTGGACTATAAAATTGGATGGGCTCACGAAGTGTCCATTGAGCCATTGAGTCACGATGCAAATGTGACTGACTGATTCAAGAATTCTTTCATTTAATGTCAATGTCGAATCTGTTACTTACATACAGATACATATCTTTCAACAGTTATTGTTGTATCTTATAAAAATCGGCTGTAATTAATTTACCCATGTCTTTCTTTATTTTCACTCAATAAAAGTCGCAACTTCATTTGAGAAAGTGTTGCATAATGTTTAGTATATATAAGAATTTCAATCGATTATTCTCGAATTATTGTTACAGTTAAAAAAAAAAAAAGTTTCGCTTGCAAATTTTATGCTTAGATTTTTACAAAGTTTGAAAAGTTGCAAGCTAAGAAATACCAGATGCTATGGATTGTAGAAACTTTAAAGAAGATTATTCTCATAGCATTTATAATATTTGTCGATCAGAGTTTTACTTTATCCGAATCCAAAGCGGAAGTAATCCAATTTCTAGAAATTTTCTAATCACTTGAACTTTACTTATATGTACATATTTATCCCTTTTCCATAGACTGGCATGTTTTTGGTGGCATTGTTGATATGATAATCTCTGTTGCGGAAATTAACTTGCGGCACTTGCCGCAATCACAATGCGGTCCATTTAATTGGGGCACGAATTCAAGCCCGAAACTTTCTTAGGCAAATTGAAGTTGTTGAGGCAATGAAATGCATTTATTATCAATTGAGTGCATTGAGAGAGGATAGCGAAGTGTAGAAAATGGAGAGAGATAGGAGACGGAGACGGAGAGAGAGAAAGAGGGAAAGGAGTAAGCGATAATTGGCAGTGTGAGTGTTTGGCCAATTAAAAGCTCTCGTCGGCTTTATCAAATTCAATTAGTAGACGCGGGCAATCGAGCTGACGGCAGGCCCAAAAAAAAGGCAATTAAACAAGTGCGAAAAATTCACGACTAGCAGATACCCTAGCTAACAATATAAGCTGAAAACTTACGAATAGTTGATTGTCAACATTTTTATTGCAATTTGTAAACATAGAACTAATCTTGTTAGTTGCGTGACTAGCATATACCCTGTAAGTGCACCAAAGCGCTTATTGGTATGAATGATAGCTTACTTTAAGTATATTTTGAAACTATATAAAATAATTATATAGCTGGTTCCCCTTTCTAATGCTTACAGGGTATAAAATAACCCAGAGTACCAGCATAAGAATGAATGTGGTTAAAAAAATTTGTAGAATCTCAGAAAGTTTCCAGTCAATCATGATATCATTGTGGATTATTAAAAATAATTTATGCACATATATAAATAAATAATAAATAATACTCATATAATAAATATAAATAACTGTGTGCTTTAAATTCATGTTATAAATTTAATTTGTTCACTTTTAAAGAAATTTGTAAGGAAAGAGTTTATTCTCAAGTCAGATTCTAATAAGGAAGATCCTGTGATACTCAAAAAGAAAGAACGAAAAAGTGTTCAAAAAATTAAAAAAAAAGTTATTTAAACACAGTAAAATTTATAAGTAAGACTTTTGCGATTTTCTCAAGTTTTTCAATGATCCACAGAGATCTTAAATAAATAATCATCCAAGTTATGAATATGTTTAAGAATGACTCACAAAAATAAGACTTTAATCTTTACCACTTTGAGATTAAATTGAATTTCTAATTATTATTATTTTGTTTTTGTTTATCTCAATTTTAAATTTAATTATGATGTTTATGATCTTTGTATAGATGGATTAGATATGTAATTATAAGTGTGTAGTTAGTGCCAGCTGGCATATTAATTAGCTGAAAAATCGGACTGAAACTATGGATGGTAAGTGGATGCTGGGATCGTTAGACAATTCGCTAATGATGCCAACTAACGACCTGGCAATGCTAATTGGCAAAACGCTCAGAACGGCCGTATCCGTACGACCAAATGAGATATATCTAAAAAGCATACACATATATATAATTAATACAAACGTATATAAGTATATATACATTTATGAACTGTTGGCTGGAGATGAAGACATGACAAACAAAGTTGCTTTATTTTCATTCAGTTTTCGAGAGTGTCGCATCCACAAGATACAAATGCATCTAGATACATGCAGTTTTAGCTGCCTGCTGTTGTTGTTGTTGTTGATGCTGCTGTTGCATCCACATCGTGAGTTTCAATTAAAGTTCCATTAACGCTTCGCGACACACACAATTATCAAAAATTAAATTTATGCTTATGACATTTCCGGCAGCAGTCGACAATCTCCCCGCCCCGCCCCTCTCCATCCCATGTCCTTGCCCCTAACTTCTACCCCTACCCCCACTCTGCAAAATCGAAATGTGACGCATGCTGTGTGTGTGACTAAATAAGTAAATAAATATGTGTATGCAATGCATTTAAAGACAGCACAAGTCTGAAGATCAAAGCAATTTTATGATTATGCTCCATGCATATCCATCACCATATGGAGCAGCTGATCTGACGACCAACCGGACCACAAGCCAGACCAGTAAGACAAACAGACAGACAAACAGTCAGTCAGTCAGACAGTCAGTCAGTCAGTCAGTCAGACAGACAGAAAAGAGTTCCTGCATCTAGGTGAAAATATATGTACAATATGTACTTGTATGTATGTAAACGCCTCTAGTTCTATCTATCTCTCTTTATGTTCAACTCTTTCCCTCTTTGTCACACACTTCCCATCTCACTTGGTCTGTCTGGGTGTGTTTTTACTTTCAGGAATAGCCACAACAATACAACACACACATGCACACACACACACACCGCACAGCGGGAGAGCCCCCAAAGCAATGCGATGCAACGATTCCGATACGCATCCGAGTACACTGAAAGAAATACTCTTCTTACTCTCAACAAAATAAAATCAATTTGCAGCCTTCACGAATAGCTTAATAGCAAACATTTTGAGCAGTGAAAAACTCAATTTTGTATCCAAAGCGAAAAGAATTCTTAAGTTTCTAGTATAGTGAAGATCAATGTTGCAAAACTTCATAATTTTCAAAAAAGGTTCTATGGAACAAGTTTAAGGTTTTAAGAGCCCCTGAGCCTTATTTCAATTTCATACTTAAAAAAAGTAAAACTATTTGGTTTTCTTAAGTGTTTGAAAGTTATTTTATATGTGTACATAGAGATTGTTCAATTTTAAAATCAGTTTTATTATTGAAATTGATAAAAGCAATAATAGTTTTAAAAAACTTTTTTTTTTTTTTTAATTAAATTCAGTGCGTTGCTGTAATTTTCCTGACTTTTTGAAGCCAATACAGTTGTCTAATAAAAGGACTATAAGCATTTAAAAAACATTTATTATAAAGTTTTAAAATAAGTGTATTACTTTAGTATTTTATATTTTTTTTTATATATTTTTTTTAATATGCATAACATACGTTTATTAAAGCAGGTAAGTTATAATGTTATAAAAACACTTTTAAATCAAAATTGAAATTTGATAAATATTTCCATATTTTTATTTTTTATACATACGTAGATCCATAGCTCAAATTATTCTAACTTGAATTTCTCTCTAACTCGAGCTAATTAAGTGGCAGTAAAATTAATAAACTTAAGAAACAGTAACGCTATAAGTCGAATATCTCTTTTGCGGTTAATGGTGATTCGAGTTAGGGAAGTTCAAATGTATTTTTATCTAAATTCGCTGTTAAAAATCAACAAGTAATTAGTATTTTTATAACGTTTGACTTTAGAAGGTTACGAATTAAGCATTTCAATAATATAAATTTTAATAAAAATAAGTTCACTCTTAAGTTTTCTCAAAGTGCAGCTTCAGATTGTGGCTGCATTCATTTGGTCTGCACTTTTTAGCTCTTCTGCTCGGCAACATCAACAACAACAACAACAGCAACAAGATGAAGAAGAACAGCAACAACAACAACAACAAGTCGAGTCAAGACAAATTGTCTACGCGTTGAGGTCTTGGCTATTGGCCTCCAGCCTGAGCATGACGTTGTTGTTGTCGTTGTCGGTGTTGTCATTGTTGTTGTCGTTGTCGTTGTCGGTGTTGGAGTCGAAGTCGGAGTCGGAGTCGAGCACAAGACGTTGGCGCCAGTAGCCGCGGGCAGCGCCACTCAGCGCCATAATCACAACACAAACCACACACAGACAGAGAGAGGGAGAGGGAGAGAGAGGAAAGGGAAAAGAGGCGTGGGGTGGGCTGGGGAGTTGCAGTGGCAATGGGCAGAGGTTTTTTATGGCATGCGCCACGTAACCGAAACCGAAACCAAAACCAAAACAGGCAACGGCAACGGCAACGCATCGGTAATTAAAAGTGGCATCATGGAATTTTTGCAGCACTCAACTAGAGTATTGTGAGGTGAGAGAGGGTGGAGGGAGATGGTGGAGAGGGGGGAGAGGGGAAGGGTGTTGCAGGGTGGCAGGCATAACTCGATTGTGCCACACAGCGGCAAATGCTCAAAGCGTTTTGCACTGACATCTACGAGTACCTTCTCTCCTTGCATTCTCCTTCGCCTCCTTTTTAGTTTGCTCTGGACTAACACAAAACTCAGCACAAGGCGAGAACTATAAAGGAATCCCCAAAGAAGATGGAAAACAAAAAAGATGGATAGCTAAATAGTTTACTTCTGCTGAGAACGGGGGAATTGGGAGGAATGACTTTTCTTTCTTCCATACTTTCCTTCCAAACTTCCCTTCCGAACTTCCCTTCAATACTTTCCTTCCTTACTTTCCATTCACATCCACCCCGCAAGTTGAAAGTTATTATTCTCCTGAGAAAAATTAATTGACTTTTATTTTGGTTTCACTGCCCTCTCAGAGTATAGATAAACAAAGAGTTTAGTTCCCTTGTGGATAAGGAATTGACATCTTTCCTTTTACAAAGTCTGCAGATATATACTCGTATATGTAGAGATAGATTCTCCAATTGGGAAAGAAATACCTACATATACTGGGGTGCCACAGAAATCTATTTTACCTGAAAATGACGTAAATTTCATACAAATTTACGTCAAATTCAAGTGAAAGAGATTTCTGTGGCACCCCAGATATAATAGATAGTTTCCTCTTGAGAGGGATGAGTTACACAGCTTCACTTGTAAATTGACAGAATATATGAAAAATAAGTTGAATTCCAGAGAGTTAACCCTCTTCAGAGACTTTAATTTACTTCTTCTCTTTCACAACTTTATCAAAAGAGAAATACAAAAAATTCTTCTACTTGAGAGGTATCGCCTTCTCTTTCAGGTTCTTTCGAGCGGTAGAAATTTTTGAAATCTCAAATCAGAATAGTCAAGGAGTTTTGAAGGAAAAACAACCCTATTCGAGTCTACCTACTTGCTCGTGAGTCTTTTGTGCGACTTCACGGCGCCGAATAGGCAGAAATAAAGTTGGGAGCAGCCGCTGGCTCCCAGAGCCATTGCGTGCCCACCGCTGCTCTAAAAGAACAGATCGCTGAATCCCCAGGGAAATTTTTTAAGTTCACATAACTGTAGATACTTATAGATAAGCCAGTTATAATTTCTTTATCCTCTCCCTGATATAACATTAATTTGTGGGAATTTCTAGAAAATAATAATACAAAAGAAAGACCCAGATGGAATTTCTCTAGATACTTTCCAAAATGTAGGCAGTATATTCAACTTTGATTGAGATTGAAAACTGATTAAAATTCAAGAGTAAGGCTACTTGTACTGAGTATATGCTGGGCACTCGGAATGAAAATATGAAAAGTGGAGCAACTGCAAAAAATAAAGCATAAACTTCACATTTATTCCACTTCACACAAAGTGCAACATTTGAAGCACTTTACCTGCAAAGAAAAGCTTTAGCATTTACATTTGAATTTGCATTTAGCCAGGTGGATAGATGGAAAGATGGTTGGATGGATGGATGGATGGATGGATGAAGCCTTTTGGCAGTCAGTTGGCACAACGAACGGAGGTAACCTCAATTCGAAGCAGGGTATAAAAACAAGGATGGGTTGTTGGGCAGGTGGGTAGGTGTTTATTGTGGGCCAGTAAGGAGCTTTGACCTGGCCAACAAGTTGAAGTTGGGCAGAAGGAGGAGGAGGAGGATAATGCAAATGCATGACGAAAGCGACTGTCAGGATGTCGCTACCTCTCTCTCTCTAACTTTTCCTCTCTCTCTCTGTCACTTACTGAGCAGGCTTTAGCTTAGGCCCAAAGCCGGATGGCTTTGATAATTTACCGCCAGCTTGTGCCTGGTAGCTGATGGTGCTGTTGTGTGATACAGTAAAGCATGCCCATAACAAACGACCAAGCGACCGACTGAGTGACTCTGACTATCTCTCAGTCTCCAGTCTCAGTCGGGGCCATAAAAGTCGAATGCACCTAAATCCGTAAATCGCCAGCGCTTTTAACACCTAACCAAACAGACACCAATGAAGCGATGCAGCCACATCAACAGCAGCTAGAGATGCGCCTCGTGTCGTGACACGAAAACCAAATTAAAAATTTAAAAAATGAGAAATTGCTTTAAAATAAACTCCAACTTCAATTGAAAAATGTTAAAGCTTGAATACAAATTCAAATAAAAATTAAATCAATTAGATGAAAATTCCAAAAATTTCTTATTGCTGATTTAACTTCATAAATGAAATAAATTAACAAATATCCGTTAATTTAGAAGCCATACAATTTAGGAGAGATTCAAAACCTTATAAGGAGTGAAAAAAATTGCTGATTTAACTGATTTACTAAAATACAACCTAGACTTTAATTTAAATACGTAAAAAATAGGAAACCAAATTCAGATGAAAATTAAAATTTAAAAAATTGTAATTTACATGTTTCTCATGCACAGATTAATTGAAGCTATCGGAAAATTGTACTTTGAATTCAAAAATGAAACTTTAACAAATAACTACAAAAAGCTGTCTTCTCACATCTCTAGAAGAAAACTTAATTCGCCGCCCACCAACAATCGAAGGCATGTGTGAATTTGTTTTATGGACTGCACGGCACAAACCAAAAGGTAGATCCAAAACGGGGAATGGAACTGGGAACTGGCAATCGGATCGGAACTGAGAATGGGGCTGATTCCCCTATAACATAATCTAATAGATTTTCAGCTGCAGCATCTGTCTGAAATGTGTGCCAGCTGCTGGTCATAAAAAACTGCTTACAATTGCCAAATGAAACCCCCTTTTTTTTTGTAAACTCAAAGTATATTTAGTATGTTTGATTGACTTACCTTGCATAGAGCAACGCCCGTGTCGAGACGATCCATAAAGTTTTCAGCATTGATGCTCAGCTCCGGATAGAGCGTGCTCAGCCATTCGGCGAGATCCTCCTTCATTGCCTCCAGATATTCCTCGCTGGATTTGAATGGCCGATAAGGCCGCGCCTCGAGCATTGCCATGGCGCCTCGTCTCTCGTTACTCGTTACTTTCACTCGTTGCTCAAGAACTTATTTCGACTCTCTCGTTATATATTGAAAATCAATTGCTTCTCAATTTGTATCTCGTTACGTTTTTGCTCAAGAATGGAGGGGAAATCAATTTGTTATCGTGCTCGGATTAAACACGCTCGTCACTTATGGCTCGGGCAAGAGCAGGAAGTTGTGCATTGTTAATTTCTCTCGTTCGCGTTCTTTATTTTGTTCTCTCTCTCTCTCTCTCTCTCTGTTCGCTCTCAATATTGCTCAGTTCTGCAAATAAATATAAATAGATAAATTGCTTGTTAGTTGAGTGTATTGGGTAAATTTAAGTATTTAAAAGTAGTTTGTTTGACTCGTTACTTATTATAACGAGTCTTTCAGTTCAGCATTTCATATACTGTCTAACATACTTTCTATATACAGTCGAACTTCCCTAACTCGAACTTCCCTAACTCGAAGTCTCTCTAACTCGAACAAAATCGAGTGGCAATACTAGGCAAATTTCATACAATTCTACTTCCATAACTCGAAGTCTCCCTAACTCGAACCTTTTTTCGTGGATAATGGTGATTCGAGTTAGGGAAGTTCGACTGTAATTCATTTGTCATTTACTTTGAAATTAATAAAGATTAATTTTTAAAATTTACTTTCAGCACTCGTTACAATTCCGACGAGTGTTTCATTCCAGCATTTCATACTCTGTCTAACATGCTTTCTCGTTATAATTCCGACGAGTGTTTCATTCCAGCATTTCATACACTGTCTAACATGCTTTCTACATCCCTTTTTTTAATTTGTCAGCTGCACTCGTTACTTTGCCAGCGAGTATTTCATTCCAACATAGCAAATTCAGTTACACAAACAAGAAGAGTTCATAAAAAACACTCGCCCCAATTTCAGCGAGTGTTCCATTCCAGCATTCCAAATGCAAATTTTTTTTTCTCTAAAAAAAAAATATAATCGCTAAAATTGCAAACTATGCTGTGCATATGGAACGCAATGAAATGGAATGCAACGGAATGGAATGGAATGAGCTGAAATGAAAACGAACGTGAATTCTAGTTGAAAGTGAAAAGCGGAACATGTTTGCCTATCAACTGGGCATAACAAATGAACTGCACGTTTAGGAATTTGATTAAGATATAAAAAATAAAGTACACACCAGCACAGAGAAGGGGAAACAAGGGTATAAAATGGGGTAGAGGGTAGAGGGAGAGAGAGGTAGGAAAAACAACAGCTTGAAGTGGAATCATAAATTTCAATATGCACAATTCCCATTAAATCTGCATTCCGTATACATATTTGCACTTAATGGATTGCTCTCTGCTTTTGTTGTTGCTGCTGTTATTGTTGCTGTTGTTGTTGTTGTTGCCTGGCTAAGTATGTTTCTTTCCCACCTTCCTAGCGTGCAATTCCCTCTGCCCCTTCTGTCAGCTCCATCAGGCTGAACAAAATGAATGAATGTACATTGAAAAGACGGCGCAAATTTATGACTTTGGCACTGCAGCTGACATAATTATGGGACACACAGAAAACCACAGCAACAACGACAACAGCAGCAGCAGCAACAACAACAAAAATTATACAAATAAAATCAATAAATAAAACATAAAAGTGACTCGCGGCAGTCGGTTACTTAAAAGCCTCCAACCAACAACCAGCAACAACAGTTGCTGCTGGGCGCCAACAGCAACTGGCCACCTTACCCTTCCCCCTTCCCCTCTCTTACCCATACCCCTGCCCCTCGCTTTAACTCATCTGCAGAGCTAATTAGCGGTAAGCTCAATTGAACTGTGAACTTGCCGTGGAAGGAAGGACTGTCTTGGTAGTTGCAAGATTAATGCCACCGCAACGAATTGTGGCTGCAACTAAATGTTGTGCCTTGTATCTTGACTGCCTTTTGGCAAATCTCTATAAATATATTTATATATATAAAATATTTATAGTTATTTCCAAGGCTATGACGCTCATAAAACTTATTGCTTATCTATTTATCAAATTGTTGTCGTTGTTGTGGTTGTCGTTGTTGTTATTGTTGCAATAACTTGCATAACCTCTGCTGTATCTCGAGTGTTGCAAGCACAGCTCGAGGCGAACTCTCAGCTCAACTCGCTCCAAGAAATCCCAATCCCAATTCCAATCCCAATTGACCTTGCTGTAGTTGTAGAACTTACAGAGCTACTTTTTAGTACTTTTCTCTACTTATTCTCTCATCTGTGATTTATTTTTA
>JBAMBJ010002082.1:0-17291 GCA_037043495.1 Drosophila recens
CCCATTAGCTTCAATAATTTAAATTTTTCCCCTCCCACTTACACCTGTTTATCTTACGAACCAGGTGAGATTTCAAAAGTCTTAGTATGCACATTTGTAAGTTAAGTTGATACCTTTCGATCGGTATATAACTCGACCTGATCGGACAGTTATAGCAAATCTTCCATTCTTCCTGTGTATATATGCTAGTCGCCTTCGCACCCTTCGTGCTGCTTTCGTCACTAGCGCGGACTGCCGTCCGCAGTGATAAATGTAAGTCGGTGACATCGTCTCCGTGCTTATAGCTCCGCCTGATCTATCTATGTACGTGCTCTCAGTGCTTTTTATGCCGGCGTGTGTTGGAGTCGAGAAATCGGAGGCAGTTCATCAGCAACGCATCCAAAATGCGTGGGAACTGTGACGGCCTTGCTTTGAAGTCGCTTGGAAAAGGCTATTTGCGGAATTTCAAACGCAAAAAAATTAAATATGAAAACAAAAAAAAAAACAAAATTACTGTGCACACTCATGTTTAGAGAGTTGAACGATTGGACGCCTTGTAAATACAACATGCGCTTGCATTTAGTAGTGAAAGCCACAGTGTGTACACACTGGCGGTCATTACAGGTGTAACCCTGCGAACTGCAATTCAACATTGCCATTTTTATGTCAAATTTGTCATACATACTACGAGTATTTAAAACTAATTACAATTAGTAGATTAAAGTCAACTTTTTATTATTTTAGGTTGATGATAATTTGAGATTGCTGAATGAATATGTTTGCTATATTCAAAATAATAGATTGAAAATATTTTGGATATATTTTAAAGAAAAATTATGTAGATAAGCAATGAAATTTTCGCTTAAAATATGTTTAGAACAGCGGTGGGCACGAAATCTGAATTCGGAGCACTTTTACAATTTTTATGACGGTCATAAAATGTAAATGTTAAATGTTGGGAGCAGCCGCTAGCTCCTGGAGCCCATGCGTGCCCACTGCTGATTTAGAATATAGAACTTCAGCTTTAATATCAGTTTTTGTACTAAACATTTGCAATTTGAAGATTCAGACCGAATTAAACATTAATAAATTACTATACATAAATAAAATCAATGTAAATCACGTGAATTGTATTAGATATACAGTCGAACTTCCCTAACTCGAATCACCATTATCCACGAAAAAAGTTCGAGTTAGGGAGACTTCGAGTTAGGGAGTAGAATTGTATGAAATTTGCCTAGTATTGCCACTCGATTTTGTTCGAGTTAGAGAGACTTCGAGTTAGGGAAGTTCGAGTTAGGGAAGTTCGACTGTAGTTTAAAAAAATATTTTATTATTTGTTTATAATAATTCAAAACAGCTTTTTTTTAGAATGCAGAGAGAGAAAGAATCGTCAGCTGACTCAGCACAACTGTCACTTTTACTGTCGTTTAGCTAAAGTATAGCTATTTTTCTTCTAGCTAACATTAGCAATTTTTGGTTATCTTGAAATTCGCAATGGTTGGCAACGCTGCCGCGCGGCGCTGTGGCTAAAAGTGGTTGGCAAATATGGCTAAAGAAGCATAATAATTGTCACATAATCGACACAATGCTTGACTTGGACTTTAATTGGCCAAAAGTGATTCATCGACGGCAACAGCGGAAAAAGCAAAAGCGGCAACAACAATGGCAACAGCAACAGCAACAAATACTACTGCAAATAGCTCCAACAACAACAACAACAATAAATAGCCGCATTTCGTAGGCGACTCTCGACAACGATTTGAACTTCCTTTTGTGGCGGCCAAATGATTGTCGCCATTGAGACTGCACGACAAACTGGCAACGTGACGCATCAACAACAGTGCCGCCCTCCGCAACGAACTTGCAACAACACCAGCAACAGCAACAACAATAAGTAGGGGAAGGAGAAGCAACCACAGTCGATCTTTAACCTTTCCCCCTGGACTTGGTTTGTCTATTTTAAAAACTGTGACAAATATAGAACTCGATTCCCAAGACTGATGACCGTTAATGGAGACATTTGTGTGGGGCAGAGTAATATGCTTAAAACTATTTATAAACTGCAACACATGTCAGCTGCTTGCAACGAACTTGATCGTCGCTATACTTTTCATCAAGACTGTGGACCTCAATCATTTTGATAAAGGCATTACTGAAAATGGAAATATTTTAGAACTTATACAAAAGCAGAATTTAAGATTAGATTTGATTTTCTTCAATTCTCGACTGATCCTCCCTATGACAGCTATTTGATATAGAAGTCCTGTTTTGGTTAATTTTTCTTTTTGGTTAAGTTTAGTGGATATATCTCCAAGAAGCAGTTTTAATTTTAATCTGAAAAATTGGTTGAAATATCTCAAGAAAGCGAAACTAATTATATAAAGATTATATGAACATACAGTTGCGGTCAAAAAAATAGTAGTGCGTGCAATGAATTTACAAAAACTCAAAATTTAATGACTTTTCATTTATCCAAATTTTTTATATAATTTTTTTAAGATACGTTAATATATTGTTAATCTATCTGAGAAATCAAAAATAGTGAACAGTTATTATTTTTCGACTTAGGAATTTTTTCTTGCAATAGCCTGAAAAATGGGCGGTCAAAATAATAGTAGTGATGAACATATTCAAATATTTTAATGATGAAAACGATCCAAATCCCCCTTTTTTTTATTTAAAAGGTTAGATATGTGAAATGCACTTAATAATTAACAAATTTAATAATTTGTTGTGAAGCCTTTATCTTGAATTACCGCCTTACAACGACGGATCATGGCTTTTACATCGTTCTGTTTGTATTGAGCTCCAGGCGCTCCTAGCGATCTTCCAAAGATGAATATTATTTGTTGGTTGATGCTTGGCAATATCCTTCTTCATATCGGACCACAAATTTTCAATGGGATTCAGATCGGGGGACCGTGGTGACCACTCCACTACATTAACTTTTTCTATGCGAACCATTCTTTCGAAGATTTGCTGATATGCTTTGGGTCTATGTCCTGTTGGAACCTCCAAATTATCGGCATATCATCTGAAAAATACGGTAGCATAGTGTCCTGCAGAATTTTCACTTGTTCGTGCCTTTCCATTATGGTTATGATCCATTATATGGGTTGGACCCAATAATGTGAAAATGCACCCAGGTTATTATTCTCATACCACAATGTTTGATGGTCCTGCAGGTGAATCTGGGCTGATATTCGGACTTTAACGGATACCTTACTTGTTGTCGAGATCCTCGACCAGCAATAAAAATAATTTTGGACACATCCGACCACTAGAGGTTTCTTTATTTCCCTAGGGTCAATTCAGATGATCCTTAGCAAATCGAAATCGTTTTTGGGCAGGTATTTTTTTTAATAACGGAATTTTTCACGGGCTTCTTTCTGCCAGATTATTATTTCACAAACATCTAAGAATGTTTTACACACTTTGGTCCATACCAAAGTCCTTTTTTTTAAGTGCTGCAGGAGCAAAAGGGTCGCGTTTCAAAAACCTCACTACTTTTGTCACTAGTCTTTTGGACATGGATCGAGGTCTTCCACATTTATCCTATTTTGGCGACTACTTAATGGCGTTTCTGATTGTGGTTGGCAATCATCTAATCAAATTTTTCCACTTCCTTAAACGTTATCCTTTTTGAAATAAATTTTTTACAGGAGCACGCTTTTCTGGAGTGCAATGCTTGCCACGCCCCATTGTAACAACTCTAAGCAAAATATTTTTTATACAATTTATAGAAAATTATCAAATTACAATTATAAATATCAAATCAAGTGCCTTTCCTGCTTAATATCCTTTTTTTCCACTTTTAATGCATTCACTACTATTATTTTGACCGCCCATTTTTCAGACTATTACAAGAAAAAAATTGCTAAGTCGAAAAATAATAACTGTTCACTATCTTTGATTTCTCAAATGGATTTACAATATAATAACGTATCTTAAAAAAATTATATAAAAAATTTGGATAAATTAAAAGTCTTTAAATTTTGAGCTTTTGTAAATTCATTGCACGCACTACTATTTTTTTGACCGCAGCTGTATATAATTGATTACTTTTCAAACTTCCTGACACAATTTTAACTAAAAACATTTGTATTTTCAAAATAATTCCTTATTTCTCCGAAATTTTAAAGCCAATAAAATCGTTTTTAATTAATTTTGCAAATTTTTTTGAAATATTTTACTTAGCGGTATTATTTAGTAAAGATTTTTATTTAGTTCTTGTTCAATTAAAGTCCCAAAAAATTTATTTTTTTTTACTATTATTACTATATTTGTTTGATATTTCTAAGATATATCAGTTTTAAAGCTATAACTAATTTTTCCAACCCAAATCGAACATTGTTCTCAACATTATTTAGTTCGGATTCTAGTTTGAGGGCCAAATAAGATAAAAACTTCACTATGAACTAGTAGATGCAACACATGCCCCACACTCCAAAATGAAAGGAGGGGGCAGCGGAGGGGGGGGGGTGGTCGAGAGGTGGCTTAAACAATGGCCAAGTGGCGCACAGTGGCGACCACTTACAAGAACTTTAACACGCCAGAGTTCAAATTAGTCAGCGACACTCCATAAATCAGACAACGGCAAAAACAATCATAAAGACCTCTCTGTGTCTCTCTGTGCCCCCGACGTGCTGGGGGTCTGTCTGCCACAAGTCGTTGCAGCCGCTGCAGCAGCAGCAGCAAGAGAACTGGCGCTTTGTGGACAACAGACAGACGGACAGACAGCTGCTGCCATAAAGTGACGGCAACTGGCCAATCGAGTTGGCCGCCCGCTGTTGCTGGGTCGAGCGATTAGCATACAATTTGTGTGGCAACTTGTTGTTGTTGTTGTCGCTGTTGTGTTGCACGTTGCATTGACAGCAATAAATAATAAAATTGCATTGCAATACCCTTGCCACGGGACACTTCACTGATAAGGCTTATCCCGCGAGCACAAAAGGCAATCAGCGTTGGAACGAGAGGAATCGGAACAGTATTAAGTTAAAAATGAACCGAAAAATTATTTAGTTTTTTTATAGAAAAGAAAAGCGGAATGCCAAATGTGGCTTATGGAACGGGTGGAAACGGAACAGTAATTATAGTCACCCTCAAAAATAATATACGTACCCAAAATAAACCTAATTGGACAGAAAGGAAAGCGGAAAGCTAAAAATTGCTTATAAAACGAATGGAATCGGAACAGCTTTGCCTGACACTCGTAAAAATTAATTGCATTATTTATTTATTTATTTATAGAGAGCTGACTTATAATGTTAAAATTATAGGCTAGCTTAGTTTACATGCATTGGCATCTGTGGCCTTCAGCACTGTGAGGTGAAATTATTTTACAGTTTATAATATAATTATGTTGTGTTAGTTTAGGTTTACTTATTTGTAATTTATCATATATACATATTTACAATTAGCCGTATTGTTTTTAGATTGAGTGGTACAGATTTGTGGATTTAATTGCATAATTAATCAGATTAATTTCACAGAAAAAATGCCATAAGTTGCGTATGGAACGAGTGGAATCGGAACAGCATTTATTGTCACCCTTTAAAATGAACAGAAAAATTAAAACGACAACGACATTATTTTACAGTTATTCCTGAATAGTTAAAAGAAGTAGCAAAAGCTGGCACAACTGGAAATGAAACAGCCAAGAACTATTCTAGAACAAATGAGTTAGAGATTGTACCTATGTATTTTAAGCTTTCACTCAAAAAACCTTAAAGACTGAAAGTGGAACAATACAATTTGAAATTGAAGCCATTAAAAATTACTCGAAATTTTTCCATGCCAAAAATTTGCCCGTATACCGGAGAGTGGCAAGGAGTGCAACAAATGGAATCGGAACAACATAATAATTTCGGAAACGAATGAAATGAAAAGTTTAATTAAAAAAATCGATTCCATCCGTTCCAAAATTCTGAATTTTGTAGGCAAATCAAGTAGTTTTGAAATGTAAGCACACGGAAATTGACATTGATATTTTACAGGGTATCTCACAGCAGGCTCCCTGGGCAGCCACAGTAAGCACAGGAGGATGGGGAGGGTGAGGAGGGAAATCAACTGGAGAGAAACATAAAAAATACGTGCGGCCTGTGTGTTGTGCCTTGTGTTGTTGTTGCTGTTGTAATTGTTGCTGTTGTTGCAGTTGCAGTTGTTGTGTCGTACAAATTGCACCGTTAATAAAGTCAAAATCGGATTAGACACGCCTCAACCGACCCGGCCTAAGCCCCCCGCCTCGTCCCTTACTCCCTGCCGCCACCCACCTGATCTCACCTCCTCCGACCATTAAAGCTGAGCTCAGCTGCACAACAGTTGGCAACAGTTGCAACTGGACACACTTGCAGATCTTTTGGACCCTGGCGATATCAACCGATGCCGTAAAGATATTTGATCTCAGTCAGAAATAAAAAAATAAAAATGAAAATTGTGTATGTATACAAGAAAAATGCCAAACAATAAATTGGCACTAATGAATTTGATTCATTTCGATTTGCTTTTGGGCAATAACTAAATCAAGCACCACAAGACGCCAAAGTGCTGGGGCACAGGGACGATAAGGGGAGGCAGGTGGGGATCGGGGGGTGTTATGGATATGACAGTTGTCATAAGGCAAAAATACTGACCCATATGTGTCCGCTGAGTGGGCTGCACATATTTCAACTGATTGAAAAGATAGCGACTTGAACAATCTGAAGCCGAAAGGCCTTTCTCGAAGTTGAACCAACCGAAACATAATCTCCGATCATATGTTATAGTATGTTATCTCACATTCCGAATAATCCTGATAATCAACAGCTCTAAAGTATGAATCCAAATCCGAACCCCTTTCTTAAATAAGAGGTTCGGTTCGAAATATACTTACAAATTTTGCAAAGATTTCATTGCTTTTCGAATAAATATCGTAATGTCATAGGCAGGATATCAAACCAAAACGAATATTAGTTTCAGTTATGATTTCGGTTATGTTCGGTTAGGTTTTTGGTTTTGGAAAATTTTTGCATATCGGTAGCGGTTACAACAAATATTATTTAAAGCGTTGAAAGCATTTGAATTTGAAAACAAATATTAAAATGTTTAAAAAATTAAGATCTTTTTATTGAGATCAAACAAAACACCTTATTTACTTTTTAAAACCAGGATTACAACTTAATAGCATAATTACATTTTATGCTTGACCGAACCGAAACTTACCGTTATAGATGAATCGGTTTCTAAACGGTTATTTCGGTTGAAATAAATTCGTTTTTTCGGTATCGTAATATAAAAGTTTTATTTCGGTTACGATTTCCGTTGCGGTTACCAATTTCAATCGGTTAATACCGGTTAACGGTTACGGTTACTTTTATAGTTTAGATTTTAATCTTTGGTCATACGTCATATTTAAATCATGAAATTAATAAGACAATTTTTCAAATATTTTTATCTGTTTTATTAAAAAAAGGGAAGAATAGTCAAATATAAATATTTTTCTTCTAATAAATTGAACCAAGGTTCGAACGGAAACCTTAAGAACTTTTATAGGAAACTAATTTAGATCTTCAATTTCCCAAATAAACATAGCATTGTTTTTATACTCTGTGCTCTGTACACTCAATTTGAAGATTATCAATCGCCAACTGTTTGCTGAACTGACAATGGACTCGATAATTTAGGATCATATAAATATATTTTTGGATCAACGATCGGTTGCAATCGCGTCGCATTGCATTGTGCCACGTCCGTGTTGCATGTCCAGGCATTTAGCTGCAAATTTCCCAATAACTTGGGGCCACTTTGTATGCACGAAGGGGCCAAAAAGACAAAATAAAAAGCGTACTTAAAAAGAAGACAAAGTAAGGCAGCCAGAAGAGCAGCGTCGAATTGAGGCGAGTTGAGGCGAGTCGAGTCTCAATTAAGAAGGCAACGACCGAAGATGGACTATAAAATTGGATGGGCTCACGAAGTGTCCATTGAGCCATTGAGTCACGATGCAAATGCGACTGACTGATTCAAGAATTCTTTCATTTAATGTCAATGTCGAATCTGTTACTTACATACAGATACATATCTTTCAACAGTTATTGTATCTTATAAAAATCGGCTGTAATTAATTTGCCAATGTCTTTCTTTATTTTCACTCAATAAAAGTCGCATCTTCATTTGAGAAAGTGTTGCATAATGTTTAGTATATATACGATTTTTAACCGATTATTCTCGAAATTATTGTTATAGTTTTATTAAACAATTTTCGCTTGCAAATTTTATGCTTAAAAATCTAAATCAAAGTTTGAAAAGTTGCAAGCTTAGAAATAGCATATGCTATGGATTGTAGAAACTTTAAAGAAGATTATACTTATAACAATTACAATATTTGTAGATCAGAGTTTTACTTTATCCGAATCCAAAGCGGAAGTAATCCAATTTCAAGAAATTTTCTAATCACTTGAACTTTACTTATATGTACATATTTATCCCTTTTCCATAGACTGGCATGTTTTTGGTGGCATTGTTGATATGATAATCTCTGTTGCGGAAATTAACTTGCGGCACTTGCCGCAATCACAATGCGGTCCATTTAATTGGGGCACGAATTCAAGCCCGAAACTTTCTTAGGCAAATTGAAGTTGTTGAGGCAATGAAATGCATTTATTATCAATTGAGTGCATTGAGAGAGGATAGCGAAGTGTAGAAAATGGAAAGAGATAGGAGACGGAGACAGAGAGAGAGAGAGGGAAAGGAGTAAGCGATAATTGGCAGTGTGAGTGTTTGGCCAATTAAAAGCTCTCGTCGGCTTTATCAAATTCAATTAGTAGACGCGGGCAATCGAGCTGACGGCAGGCCCAAAAAAAAGGCAATTAAACAAGTGCGAAAAATTCACGACTAGCAGATACCCTAGCTAACAATATAAGCTGAAAACTTACGAATAGTTGATTGTCAACAATTTAATTGCCATTTGTAAATATAGAACTAATCTTGTTAGTTGCGTGACTAGCATATACCCTGTTAATGCACCAAAGCGCTTATTGGTATGAATGATAGCTTAATTTAAGTATATTTTGTATTCTCTGTAGCCCGCAACAGCACTTATGTATATACCCGTTTCTCCTTTCTAATGCTTACAGGGTATAAAATAACCCAGAGTACCAGCATAAGAATGAATGTGGTTAAAAAAATTTGTAGAATCTCAGAAAGTTTCCAGTCAATCATGATATCATTGTGGATTATTAAAAATAATTTATGCACATATATAAATAAATAATAAATAATACTCATATAATAAATATAAATAACTGTGTGCTTTACTTTCATGTTATAAATTTAATTTGTTCACTTTTAAAGAAATTTGTAAAGAAAGAGTCTATTCTCAAGTCCGATTCTAAAAAGGAAGATCCTGCGATACTAAAAGAAAGAAAGAAAAAGTGTTCGAAAAAAGTAAAAAAATAAGTAATTTGAAACACAGGATTCAAAAGTAAGACTTTTGCGATTTTCTCTAGATTTTCCAAGATCCATAGATATCTTAAATAAATAATCACCCAAGTTATGAATATGTTTAAGAATGACTCACAAAAATAAGACTTTAATCTTTAGCACTTTGAGATTACATTGAATTTCTTATTATTATTATTTTGTTTTTGTTTATCTCAATTTTAATTATAATTATGATGGTTATGATCTTTGTATAGATGGATTAGATATGTAATTATAAGTGTGTAGTTAGTGCCAGCTGGCATATTAATTAGCTGAAAAAAGCGGACTGAAACTATGGATGGTAAGTGGATGCTGGGATCGTTAGACAATTCGCTAATGATGCCAACTAACGACCTGGCAATGCTAATTGGCAAAACGCTCAGAACGGCCGTATCCGTACGACCAAATGAGATATATCTAAAAAGCATATATATATAATTAATACAAACGTATATATATATACATTTATGAACTGTTGGCTGGAGATGAAGACATGACAAACAAAGTTGCTTTATTTTCATTCAGTTTTCGAGAGTGTCGCATCCACAAGATACAAATGCATCTAGATACATGCAGTTTTCGCTGCCTGCTGTTGTTGTTGTTGCTGTTGTTGATGCTGCTGTTGCATCCACATCGTGAGTTTCAATTAAAGTTCCATTAACGCTTCGCGACACACACAATTATCAAAAATTAAATTTATGCTTATGACATTTCCGGCAGCAGTCGACAATCTCCCCGCCCCTCTCCTTGCCCCTAACTTCTACCCCTCCCCACCCTCTGCAAAATCGAAATGTGACGCATGCTGTGTGTGTGTGACTAAATAAATAAATAAATATGTGTATGCAATGCATTTAAAGACAGCACAAGTCTGAAGATCAAAGCAATTTTATGATTATGCTCCATGCATATCCATCACCATATGGAGCAGCTGATCTGACGACCAACCGGACCACAAGCCAGACCAGTAAGACAAACAGACAGACAGACAAACAGTCAGTCAGACAGTCAGTCAGTCAGACAGACAGACAGACAGAAAAGAGTTCCTGCATCTAGGTGAAAATATACAATATGTACTTGTATGTATGTAAACGCCTCAAGTTCTATCTATCTCTCTTTATTTTCAACTCTTTCCCTCTTTGCCACACACTTCCCATCTCACTTGGTCTGTCTGGGTGTGTTTTTACTTTCAGGAATAGCCACAACAATACAACACACACACACACACACCGCACAGCGGGAGAGCCCCCAAAGCAATGCGATGCAACGATTCCGATACGCATCCGAGTACACTGAAAGAAATACTCTTCTTACTCTCAACAAAATAAAATCAATTTGCAGCCTTCACGAACAGCTTAATAGCAAACATTTTAAGCACTGAGCTTAAATTTGTATCTAAAGCGAAAAGAATTCTTTAGTTTCTAGTATAGTGAAGATCAATGTTGCAAAACTTCATAATTTTCAAGGAAGGTTCTATGGAACAAGTTTAAGGTTTTAAGAGCCCCTGAGCCTTATTTCAATTTCATACTTAAAAAAAGTAAAACTATTTGGTTTTCTTAAGTGTTTTAAAGTTATTTTATATGTGTACATAGAGATTGTTCAATTTTAAAATCAGTTTTATTATTGAAATTGATAAAAGCAATAATAGTTTAAAAAACCTTATTCTTTTTTTTTATTATAATCATTGCGTTGCTGTAATTTCCCTGATTTTTGAAGCCAATACAGTTGTCTAATAAAATGACTATAAGCATTTAAGAAACATTTATTATAAAGTTTTAAAATAAGTGTATTACTTTAGTATTTTCTATTTTTTTATTTTTTATATATTTTTTTTAATATGCATAACATACGTTTATTAAATCAGGTAAGTTATAGTGTTATAAAAACACTTTTAAATCAAAATTCAAATTTGATAAATATTTCCATGTTTTTTTTTTTTATACATACGTAGATCCATAGCTCAAATTATTCTAACTTGAATTTCTCTCTAACTCGAGCTAATTAAGTGGCAGTAAAATTAATAAACTTAAGAAACAGAAACACTATAAGTCGAATATCTCTTTTGCGGTTAATGGTGATTCGAGTTAGGGAAGTTCAAATGTATTTTTTTCTAAATTCGCTGTTCAAAATCAACAAGTAATTAGTATTTTTATAACGTTTGACTTTAGAAGGTTACGAATTAAGCATTTCAATAATATAAATTTTAATAAAAATAAGTTCACTCTTAAGTTTTCTCAAAGTGCAGCTTCAAATTGTGGCTGCATTCATTTGGTCTGCACTTTTTAGCTCTTCTGCTCGGCAACAACAATAACAACAACAAGATGAAGAAGAACAGCAACAACAGCAACAACAAGTCGAGTCAAGACAAATTGTCTACGCGTTGAGGTCTTGGCTATTGGCCTCCAGCCTGAGCATGACGTTGTTGTTGTCGTTGTCGGTGTTGTCATTGTTGTTGTCGTTGTCGTTGTCGTTGTCGGTGTTGGAGTCGAAGTCGGAGTCGGAGTCGAGCACAAGACGTTGGCGCCAGTAGCCGCGGGCAGCGCCACTCAGCGCCATAATCACAACACAAACCACACACAGACAGAGAGAGGGAGAGGGAGGAAGAGGAAAGGGAAAAGGGGCGTGGGGTGGGCTGGGGAGTTGCAGTGGCAATGGGCAGAGGTTTTTTATGGCATGCGCCACGTAACCGAAACCGAAACCGAAACCAAAACCAAAACAGGCAACGGCAACGGCAACGCATCGGTAATTAAAAGTGGCATCATGGAATTTTTGCAGCACTCAACTAGAGTATTGTGAGGTGAGAGAGGGTGGAGGGAGATGGTGGAGAGGGGGGAGAGGGGAAGGGTGTTGCAGGGTGGCAGGCATAACTCGATTGTGCCACACAGCGGCAAATGCTCAAAGCGTTTTGCACTGACATCTACGAGTACCTTCTCTCCTTCGCCTCCTTTTTAGTTTGCTCTGGACTAACACAAAACTCAGCACAAGGCGAGAACTATTAAGGAATCCCCAAAGAAGATGGAAAACAAAAAAGATGGATAGCTAAATAGTTTACTTCTGCTGAGAACGGGGGAATTGGGAGGAATGACTTTTCTTTCTTCCATACTTCCGAACTTCCCTTCAATACTTTCCTTCCTTGCTTTCCATTCACATCCACCCCGCAAGTTGAAAGTTATTATTCTCCTGAGAGAAATGAATTGACTTTTATTTTGGTTTCACTGCCCTCTCAGAGTATAGATAAACAAAGAGTTTAGTTCCCTTGTGGGTAAGGAATTGACAACTTTCCTTTTACAAAGTCTGCAGATATATACTCGTATATGTAGAGATAGATTCTCCAATTGGGAAAGAAATACCTACATATACTGGGGTGCCACAGAAATCTATTTTACCTGAAAAATGACGTAAATTTCATACAAATTTACGTCAAATTCAAGTGAAAGAGATTTCTGTGGCACCCCTGATATAATAGATAGTTTCCTCTTGAGAGGGATGAGTTACACAGCTTCACTTGTAAATTGACAGAATATATGAAAAATAAGTTGAATTCCAGAGAGTTAACCCTCTTCAGAGACTTTAATTTACTTCTTCTCTTTCACAACTTTATCAAAAGAGAAATACAAAAAATTCTTCTACTTGAGAGGTATCGCCTTCTCTTTCAGGTTCTTTCGAGCGGTAGAAATTTTTGAAATCTCAAATCAGAATAGTCAAGGAGTTTTGAAGGAAAAACAACCCTATTCGAGGCTACCTACTTGCTCGTGAGTGTTTTGTGCGACTTCACGGCGCCGAATCCTCTCCCTGATATAACATTAATTTGTGGGAATTTCTAGAAAATAATAATACAAAAGAAAGACCCAGATGGAATTTCTCTAGATACTTTCCAAAATGTAGGCAGTATATTCAACTTTGATTGAGATTGAAAACTGATTAAAATTCAAGAGTAAGGCTACTTGTACTGAGTATATGCTGGGCACTCGGAATGAAAATATGAAAAGTGGAGCAACTGCAAAAAATAAAGCATAAACTTCACATTTATTCCACTTCACACAAAGTGCAACATTTGAAGCACTTTACCTGCAAAGAAAAGCTTTAGCATTTACATTTGAATTTGCATTTAGCCAGGTGGATAGATGGAAAGATGGTTGGATGGATGGATGGATGGATGGATGAAGCCTTTTGGCAGTCAGTTGGCACAACGAACGGAGGTAACCTCAATTCGAAGCAGGGTATAAAAACAAGGATGGGTTGTTGGGCAGGTGGGTAGGTGTTTATTGTGGGCCAGTAAGGAGCTTTGACCTGGCCAACAAGTTGAAGTTGGGCAGAAGGAGGAGGAGGAGGATAATGCAAATGCATGACGAAAGCGACTGTCAGGATGTCGCTACCTCTCTCTCTCTAACTTTTCCTCTCTCTCTCTCTGTCTCTGTGTCACTTACTGAGCAGGCTTTAGCTTAGGCCCAAAGCCGGATGGCTTTGATAATTTACCGCCAGCTTGTGCCTGGTAGCTGATGGTGCTGTTGTGTGATACAGTAAAGCATGCCCATAACAAACGACCAAGCGACCGACTGACTGACTCTGACTATCTCTGAGTCTCCAGTCTCAGTCGGGGCCATAAAAGTCGAATGCACCTAAATCCGTAAATCGCCAGCGCTTTTAACACCTAACCAAACAGACACCAATGGAGCGATGCAGCCACATCAGCAGCAACTAGAGATGCGCCTCGTGTCGTGACACGAAAAGTAAATTAAAAATGAAAAAAATGAGAAATTGCTTAAAAATAAACTCCAACTTCAATTGAATACAAATTAAAATGAAAATTGAATCAATTAGATAAAAATCCCAAAAATTTCTTATAGCTGCATTTACACGATCGGTTTCCGACCGACACTTTACGTTAATAAATCGTCGGTCTCGTGTAAACACGCAAAATTTTAGAGCGTCGGTTTGTCATCGAAGCAAACTTTACATGTAAGAATGACATTTTTTGGTATATTTTGGTATTTTTTAGTGCTTGTTGAATGGCAACATTTTCCATCGGTCAAAAAGTGTCGGTCGGAAACCGACCGTGTAAATGCAGCTTATTGCTGATTTAACTTCATAAATGAAATAAATTAACAAATATCCGTTAATTTAGAAGCCATACGATTTAGGAGAGATTCTAAACCTAATAAGGAGTGAAAAAAAATTGCTGATTTAACTGATTTACTAAAATACAAACTAAACTTTAATTTGAATACGCAAAAAAAAAAGAAATCAAATTCAGATAAAAATTATAATTTAAAAATTATAATTTACATGTTTCTCATGCACAGATTAATTGAAGCTATCGGAAAATTGTACTTCAAATTCAAAAATGGAACTTTAACAAATAACTACAAAAAGCTGTCTTTTCACATCTCTAGAAGAAAACTAAATTCGCCGCCCACCAACAATCGAAGGCATGTGTGAATTTGTTTTATGGACTGCACGGCACAAACCAAAAGGTAGATCCAAAACGGGGAATGGAACTGGAAACTGGCAATCAGATCGGAACTGCGAATGGGGCTGATTCCCCTATAACATAATCTAATAGATTTTCAGCTGCAGCATCTGTCTGAAATGTGTGCCAGCTGCTGGTCATAAAAAGCTGCTTACAATTGCCAAATGAAACCCCCTTTTATTTTTTGTAAACTCAAAGTATATTTATGTCTGATTGACTTACCTTGCATAGAGCAACGCCCGTGTCGAGACGATCCATAAAGTTTTCGGCATTGATGCTCAGCTCCGGATAAAGTGTGCTCAGCCATTCGGCGAGATCCTCCTTCATTGCCTCCAGATATTCCTCGCTGGATTTGAATGGCCGATAAGGCCGCGCCTCGAGCATTGCCATGGCGCCTCGTTACTCGTTACTCGTTACTTTCACTCGTTTCTCAAGAACTTTTTTCGACTCTCTCGTTATATATTGAAAATCAATTGCTTCTCAATTTGTATCTCGTTATGTTTTTGCTCAAGAATGGAGGGGAAATCAATTTGTTATCGTGCTCGGATTAAACACGCTCGTCACTTATGGCTCGGTCAAGAGCAGGAAGTCGTGCATTGCTAATTTCTCTCGTTCGCGTTCTTTATTTTGTTCTCTCTATCTCTCTCTGTTTCGCTCTCAGTATTGCTCAGTTCTGCAAATAAATATAAATAGATAAATTGCTTGTTAGTTGAGTGCATTGGGTAAATTTAAATACTTAAAACTAATTGGTTTAACTCGTTACTTATTATAACGAGTCTGCCAGGTCAGCATTTCATATACTGTCTAACATACTTTATATATAATTAATTTGTCATTTACTTTGAAATTAATAAAGATTTATTTTTAAAATTTCCGACGAGTGTTTCATTCCAGCATTTCATACACTCTCTAACATGCTTTCTACATCCTTTTTTTCAATTTGTCAACAGCACTCGTTACTTTGCCAGCGAGTGTTTCATTCCAACATAGCAAATTCACTTACACAAACAAGAAGAGTTCATAATAAACACTCGCCACAATATTAGCGAGTGCTCCATTCCAGCATTCCATATGCAAATGTTTTCTTTAAAGAAATGTAAACGCTAAAATTGCCAACTATGCTGTGCATATGGAACGCAATGAAATGGAATGCAACGGAATGGAATGGAATGAGCTGAAATGAAAACGAACGTGAATTCTAGTTGAAAGTGAAAAGCGGAACATGTTTGCCTATCAACTGGGCATAACAAATGAACTGCACGTTTAGGAATTTGATTAAGATATAAAAAATAAAGTACACACCAGCACAGAGAAGGGGAAATAAGGGTACAAAATGGGGTAGAGGGTAGAGAGGTAGGAAAAACAACAGCTTGAAGTGGAATCATAAATTTCAATATGCACAATTCCCATTAAATCTGCATTCCGTATACATATTTGCACTTAATGGATTGCTCTCTGCTTTAGTTGTTGCTGCTGTTATTGTTGCTGTTGTTGTTGTTGTTGCCTGGCTAAGTATGTTTCTTTCCCACCTTCCTAGCGTGCAATTCCCTCTGCCCCTTCTGTCAGCTCCATCAGTCTGAACAAAATGAATGAATGTACATTGAAAAGACGGCGCAAATTTATGACTTTGGCACTGCAGCTGACATAATTATGGGACACAGAAAACCACAGCAACAACGGCAACAGCAGCAGCAGCAACAACAACAGCAACAACAACAAAAATTATACAAATAAAATCAATAAATAAAACATAAAAGTGACTAGCGGTAGTCGGTTACTTAAAAGCCTCCAACCAACAACCAGCAACAACAGTTGCTGCTGGGCGCCAACAGCAACTGGCCACCTTACCCTTCCCCCTTCCCCTCTCTTACCCATACCCCTGCCCCTCGCTTTAACTCATCTGCAGAGCTAATTAGCGGTAAGCTCAATTGAACTGTGAACTTGCCGTGGAAGGAAGGACTGTCTTGGTAGTTGCAAGATTAATGCCACCGCAACGAATTGTGGCTGCAACTAAATGTTGTGCCTTGTATCTTGTATCTTGACTGCCTTTTGGCAAATCTCTATAAATATATTTATAAATATAAAATATTTATAGTTATTTCCAAGGCTATGACGCTCATAAAACTTATTGCTTATCTATTTATCAAATTGTTGTTGTTGTTGTGGTTGTCGTTGTTGTTATTGTTGCAATAACTTGCATAACCTCTGCTGTATCTCGAGTGTTGCAAGCACAGCTCGAGGCGAACTCTCAGCTCAACTCGCTCCAAGTAATCCCAATCCCAATTCCAATCCCAATTGACCTTGCTGTAGTTGTAGAACTTACAGAGCTACTTTTTAGTACTTTTCTCTACTTATTCTCTCATCTGTGAGTTATTTTTAACCTTTT
>JBAMBJ010002083.1:0-94173 GCA_037043495.1 Drosophila recens
CTTTTTAGACCCCGTACTTTAAAAAAGTATAGGGGTCTATTAACTTTGTCACAAAAAAAATGTGCGTAACAGGCAGAAGGAGGCGTGGCAGACCCCATAAAGTATATATATTCTTAATCAGCATCAACAGCTGAGTCGATATAGCCATGTCCGTCTGTCCGTCTGTCCGTCTGTCCGTCTGTAAGAGCGCCTAGATCTCAGAGACTATAAAAGCTAGAGACTTCAAACTTGGTATGTAGGTGCGTCTATATTGTAAGCAGATCGAGTTTGTTTTAGATTTTGGCCACGCCCCCTCAAACGCCCACAAATTAGAAAATCTTAATTATAAGGACAATTTTAAAGATAGACATTCCTTATTAAGCATAGACGAAGATATTGTTACTTTCCATATGTGCTGAAAATTTCATCGCGATCGGATAATAAACAGAGAAGATATTGAACAACTAAATTCTCCTTTATTTGCCATACTTTAGCAGCAACAACAACAATCAATGAATACAATTAATTACTTTTGACTTACAGTCCAGTAACAATGAAATCTATTACTGGACAATAGATTTCAAAGAGCGACTGTGGCGCAATTTGTAAAGACGCCTAGTTTTTTGCTTACATTGTCAGTTGTGTCAGGGGGTCGCGGGTTCAAATCCTGACACGGACAAAATTTTTTTTGTTTTTAAAATCAATTTTTTTGTGTTATGTTGATATTTTATATAAGTGTTGCATTTTTATCAATTCAAAATGTTAGTATTTATTATTTGACCAATAAAATTAAGTTGTTAGCAGATGATCCCCAAATGTTTTTTTTAATGTTATTAAATTTTAAAATGATGTTGCAGAAATCATAACTGGCAAAAAATAAATCATTGTAGTCTTAACATATCTGCATTTTGCATTTGTAAAGTTGGCTCCGGTGGCCTAAGGGGCAAAGTTCCCAGTAAATTAGCAATTAGTCGCGGGTTCAACTCCCAGCGAGAGCAAATTTTTTAATTTTTTTTTTTAATATTTGCAGACTTTTTAGATCATATGTAGGTCCCGAGCTCGAATCCCGGCTTGAACAGACTTTTTTATTTTTAAGATTTATTAATGTTTTCCTGACATTTTATATATGTTGCAGTTACATCAATTCAATGTTAATATTTGATTTTTTTTTGGTTTATGATTAAGAGATGTGGGAAATGCTCTTATCGCTTTCTCGCTTTCTCTAATGCTTAAATCAATTTATTTTGTGCATCTGTTAAATTTGATGATGTGCTTTAATAAATAATTTATTATATCTTTAATGTAAATTGATATACGTATCCTCAATATATTTGGGCGAAAATATATATATATTACAATGCATTAAATGTTTGTAGCGACTTATATTACATGACTTTAAGCAGTGTTTGCTTTTGCATAGTAAGTACGGGGTCTTCGACAGTCGAGTACCGCTCGACTGTAGCACCGCCGACTAGTTTCTTCCATAATTGTATCCTTAAACATTACTTCATTATTCTTAGTTCTTCCTACTAATCATTGTATTCCTTAATATGTCTTTAATGTCCCTAATTAAAGTCTTCTAAGCCTTTTCTTCCATTATTTTCCCATGGTCTCTTATCCTGTCTTCTCTCTCTCTCTCTCTGTACTTTAATTACATTAAATTTCCATAGCATCTTATTAAAATCAACTTATTCCTTAATACTTTTTATCTCAGCTTTTTTTATTTTTTTCTTGCCATTAACTCAAGTATTTTAAAGCCATTCTTTTTTTGAACTTAACTCTTTTCGTCTCATATCGCTTATCCTTTGCTCTTCTCCTTCTCTCTTCACTCCATATTCTTAATTTCTTCTCATATCTTTCTATTCTCTTTTACTTTCTTCATCTGCTGGAAGTCCTAAGGCCATCGCCTTTTCTTTATATATCCAAAATAAATCTTCAGCTCTACTTTTTTTAATCCTTTTCTCTTCTTATAAACCTCAGCTGAATTCAAAACTTTCTTTAACAATTAAAACTTCTCGATCAACTGCGCAACTTTCCAGTTCAACAAAAAATTATAAATTAAATTAAAAAAAATTCAATAATAAAATTGCAAATTTTACTTTGGTATTGGCAAAAAAAATTTGTAAGAAAATAAAAAAGAAAAACGATCACATATAGTATGCGATCTTTGTACCCTACAATACTTAAAGCGGGGTTACATGAAAAACTTTTATTTAAAGAAAAACATTTTTATTTTATTGCAATAATAAATCTGAGAAATTTATGCGATTTATTCATTTATGACCTTATAAAATTTATTCTAGCTGTTAATCACTTGAGCTGGAAGTTTTCATAGGAACTCATCTGAAAAGTTCTCAACCATCGGGCAAGAAATTAAATTTGTAAACAATGTTTGCTTTAAAAAAATTCCTTCACATCACTTTAAAACTTTTTTTTATAGGGTATTGAGAAGTCGGGCACGTTTTACTTGCTGTTGTTTTCGCTTGTGCCATTTATGTAACGTTCCCAGCAATCCAATCCGATGAAACGACGACGACGACGACGACGTGGTCTTAATTAAGCTCCAGCTTTGCCCAGTTTATTTAACTCGCAGTTCGCAACTTAATGCGAAACAATAAAGGAAAGCTAAATGTGTGCAATTGTCAGTGCCACAAAGTCCAGATACTCTTACTTTACTAATTGAGAAGTTCATCTAATTAAACAAGTTCAATAAGTGATAAACCCTTTAAATACCCTAACAATAGTCAAACATAGACATAAGAAAATTATGTAGCTTAGTAGATTGGTAGATCTTGAGAGCTGTAATCTCTTTCAACTACAAGGACTTACAAATATTCCTTTGATCTTCATTTCGCATACACGGATACCCTGTAAATGAATACAAATGGCAGCAAACAGGCAAATTCATTGAGCAACCCTCCCGAAAACAGAGTGTTATATAGCTAACTATTGACTAATTAGTGGTATTGATCAAGCGATTGCTGATCGGATTTGCTGATCAGATCGGATTGCAAAACTCCTCTCCTCTAATAGTTTGATAGGTTATTTTTGTTTTGTGCAACTTTTGATTGGAAATTGTAGCAAAACAAAACGCCCCGCGGTGTCGAGATCTCCGTTGATGATGAGATCGGTTGGAATAAATAGATGCATGGATCGTTGGTTGGTTGGATGGATCGTATAAGCAATTTAGTGTTCGATTTCGATTACGATTTCGATTCCTCAATTTTGATTTTCGCCTATGTTAAATGTTGCGCAAATTTTTGCGTAGATCTTCAATAATCGTCGATCAGTGAATGACTCTATAAATTGTGATCGATGGGATCGATCCCACCCATGGCGAGGGGGCATGATGAGTGAGTGAAAACAGTGAAACAAATATGCAAATTTGACTTTATTATTATTTATTTGCATGTATTTCTTCTGTTTTCTTCCCCCTTTCCCCCTTTCCCCCCCTTTGATTGTGAATTTCGTTTTTTTTTTTCTAATTTTCGCTTTTAATGATCAGCGGTATTTTTGAAAGTGAATTTAATTAAAATCCAAATTGTGCATAGGATGCACCATCGCCAAAATGCTTATAAGGCCAATCGCCAGTTACCCGTTCCCAAATATCTCTCACTCTCTGTTCCTCCAACTGGTAATTGAATTTTTGTATATATTTATTTTTTTTTTTTCAAATTTGGCAACTGCAATTTGAGTTTGTCTTTTGACTTTCGTAATTCACAAATTTGTCGTTCCAACTTTGAGTTTTATTTACATAGAGATTGATGGCAACTTTTCCTTTCATGTTGATTAAAATAATAATATGTCATGTCACAAAATTTCCTATATAAATTATTTTCAATAAATTTATAGATAACTTGTTAGCTTGTGAAATTAATGATCTAATTTGAATTAAATTAAATTAAATTTCCATTTCATAAGATATTTTTTCAAGACTAAAATTAAATGAATTTAAGCTTAAAAAAGCCAAAGTTGTTTATACAATCTTAATATTAACTAAAAGAACTAAATTGTCCTCTGTTAAGTGCTCAACAAAATTAACTGAAAATTGATTTCCAAAAAGAACCGTTTGTATTCTATCGATTACACTAAGTGAGATAGCAAGATTGTAACTTAAACCATTTTAATACATGGAAATATATTAAAAGTTTAATTTAAAACAAGTTTTACAAGCTGTTTTCGAGATATTGAATAAAATTAGATGAACATATTCTTGGAATAAACAAGGTGGAAATCTTGTCACGTTCGCGATGTCGCCTTACAAATTACTAACAAAACTTGTAAAATATATATAATGATAGTTACATATCAAAATTATTTCTTAAATAGAAAACTACATAATTTCATTATGGTTTAAGAGTATTTTCTACCAAATTACTGGCCACAGATGAAGTCAAATATGACTTCCATTTTTCGTCGCGTTCGCGATGCATTGTTTTCTATAAATAATTCGAAAACGACAAGTCTTCAAAGCTTGTCTTTTATGATAAAAATAGTGTTGATAAAATGCATTAAACACGTGAGAAAACATTTTTGAAAATGTCAACTTTAGCCATTTTTTTTTTCATTTAAGGACGAGCAAATTTTCGCGTTCTCGATCCTGGAAATACCCATATATAGATTGGTATTGGTACAATAAAAAAAATTAAACAATAAAGCTAATGAATTTATTAGGTCTCCATATAAAAATTGTGTGCAATGTTTGTTTTTGCTTTATTACTATATGTGCACATATTATCATTGTTGTTGCTACACATTTTTTTACTCTTTTTTTTTTCAAATTGTTGTACGATTTTGTTGTTGTTATCGAACGGTCGGTTTTTCATTATCAAATGACGACGAAGACTTTACGAAATTGGAGGTATGCATGTACACACGAGTGTCTGTCTATCGATGGGGTGCTTCAAAAAGGTTGTTAAGTGTGAATTGCCAAATGACAGGCAGACAGACAGACAAAAGAGTGCCAGTAACAGTAACAACAACAACCGTAACAACAACAACAACGAAAGCACTTTCAATTCGTTGTTGAGTTGGAAAAATTGTATCTCATATCACAAAATAGATGTTGACTCTTTCAATTAACAATTGCCGTTTGATAGATGAGACAGGTTGTTGCAATCGTAATACTTGCTATTACTATATCTATATATATACATTTGTTGTTATTTTTGGGTCACACACTTTATTGTTGTTGCACAATGGAAAATGATATTGATATTGAATTGATATTGATATTGATGGTTCAAGTTAAAGGAAAATAAGTTAAGCTAGGGCAGTCATTCAATTTTCAAATCTCCAGCTTCAACTCCTTCGCCTTCGCCTTCTCCATCTCCTTTTCCTACTTCAAGCTCAACTTGAGATCCATTTGAATGACACTTGAAGCGACAATCGAAACGATTTTGTTTCAAGCTAAATGACATCAATGGCAACAACAGAGACATTCCCATTCCCCTTCCCACTTCCATTACAATTTTCAATACCATTTCCTTCTTTGTTGTTGTTGTTGCACATGTGGAGCACGAATTTGAAGCGTTTGTTGCACTTCGCATCTGTCAGATTTCAGTGTCGAGGCTTTTTAGTTTTTTTTTTTGTTCATCTCGTTTTGTGGCATGCAACAACATGCTGCAAGCAGCAGACAAAGTTGTTGAAGCTGCAAACGGAGCAGACGACACCCATGGACCATGATTTTGACAGATCCCCTCCTTCCCCCTGTACACATGTACACATCAAACACATTTGCTATGTGAATCCTGATATAATGCAATGAACTTTAAAAAAATATCGATAACACTATCGATCATTCTATTTATATCACTTTTAACAACTAATTTAAATTTTAAAATTCTAATTGTTATCTTTATGTTAAGTTATATTTATAGCATCTTTTCAAAAAACTCGCTAATAAGTGTTACAAATATCGATATCATAATCGATAAATACTTTATACAGAAAAAAAAAAATAATTTTCCAATGCATTGCGATAAAGTTACTGTAGTCGATTATTTCCTCGATAAAACTGCAATCTATTAACTACAATTGTTTAAATTAATCGATAAATAATCGATATTTTTATAGTTTTCCCAATTTATATTATGTCATATTACATAAACTTATATTATTAAATATTATTATTAAAACTACTACTTGCTACAGGGTATCCGATAGTTGAGCCGTCTATTGACTTTTTCGTTTATTGCTTGTCTTCCCCTTTAGTCGGCTTAGTTTTTAGTGTGTGTCTGCATTTCCATATGTGCAACACGGCCATTGTCATCGTCATACTCAACAGCAACAGCAGCAACAGCAACAACAACTTCGTCAGGCAACTTCATTATCAACTGCATTATTATGAGCATGATGATGAGCATTGTTATGAAGTGTTGCCATAAATGTCGTCACTTCATTCTTTACTCATTTTATTTTTTATTTGTATCTTTTTTTTCTAGGGTAAATGCACTGCAATGGCTAAAAGAAAAATCAATAGACGCATCGCCTACGCGGCGCCACAGACAAAGGATCTCAGAAGCAACAACAACAACAACTCCATTACTGGCCACATTAAGTATAAGTTGGCCAACAAAATCAGTTGACAATTTCATTTGTTGCGGCGACTTTGTCGTTGCTTTTGACTCATCGGGGGAGTTAACAAGAGAGAGAGAGAAATGTGGGAGGAGAGAAGAAACAAGCTGACTAACAGGACGACGACCTTGGCTAAAAGTCCAATGGGCACAATGCCAGACAGACAGAGAGAGAGAGAGAGAGAGAGTGAGTGAGAGGGGGAAAAAGTCTGCAGCTGCACAAAAAATCTGAGTCACAGTGTGTGTTGCATTTAAAAGCGTGCAACATTCTGAATGTTGACAGTAGAAATATAAACATACACACACACATATGTGTATAATTTGTATCTATGTGTGTGTGTGTGTGTGTTCGTCAATCCGCCAGAAAAGCGCTTTTAACCTTCGTTTATAATAAAATAAAAAATATAAAAATAATAACTTGGTTAGATTTCGTTTCTTAACATTTTTATGTTGTCGTAACTGAAGAACAACAACAAAAATGTCGCAGAAACTTTGCTTACAAAATGCTGTGTGTATGTGTGTGTGTATCTGTGTGTATGTGAGTGTGTGTGTGACAGCGACAAGTTAAGAATTCGAAACAAGAAACGCAACTTAAGCTGCGTAGGTTTCTTAAGTAACTTCAAATGTTTTGATTAGACTTTAAATGACAACAACAACCGAACAACAACCAAACAACAACCGAACAACAACAACAACGAAAGCTGTGTGAATGCCAAATGGCAGTCGAAGTCACAGTCGAAGTGGAAGTCGAAGTCGAAGTCCAACACAAAGTCAAACTCGAAGTCAACTCATTTGCGCAGTCGCAGTGTGGGTTGTTTCAAAAAAAAAGAAAAAAAAAATGAGAATTGAGAATTGAACACTGAGACCAGAGACCTGGAGACCTGCAGAGACCCAAGACCACAAGTTAAACACACACATAGCTAATGTATGACTATGTTTAATTGAAGCCGAAGTTTGACTGCACTTTACTTGAGATTAATATAAAATTGCGATTCTTTCTTCTATCCTCAACGACTTAAATTTTGTAAATTTTATTAAAAAACAAAATAAATTAAAATGATTTTAAAAGAAAAAATAAAAAATTACTTGTATTTTTGACACTCAATACAACATTTTTAATCAATTACAGTCGAACTTCCCTAACTCGAATCACCATTATCCACGAAAAAAGTTCGAGTTAGGGAGACTTCGAGTTAGGGAAGTAGAATTGTATGAAATTTGCCTAGTATTGCCACTCGATTTTGTTCGAGTTAGAGAGACTTCGAGTTAGGGAAGTTCGACTGTATTACATTTTTAGTCACAATAAAAGTTCAAATAGTTTTTCTAATAATAAAGTAAATAAAGTAAAAATGGAATTTATAAAATGTTCCCATTCATCCCGATTGATTATTTAAAACTTATGTGCGGATATCGAATTTAATATCAAATATTTTCTTTGAAATCTAAATAATTTGTTTACAAATATTTTGTGAAATAGACTTTAATATTTTTGAAGTTGAACTTAATAAAATAAAATCAAAACTTTCACAAATTATTTACTTGCAAAAATTACTTGACAGTATTTCTCGCAGTGCAGCACTGTTAGAGTATTTAAAGTTCTTAAATTGCACTTTCAAAAATCGTCTTTTGTCTCTTGTGCTTAAATCGAAGCGAGCAAACAGAGGACAGAGCTTTTTATCGCATGCGTATTCATTTAGTTTGTTAGCCAAGTATCTGTATCTTTAGCTGTAGCTGTATCTGTAGCTGTCGGTCGCAATATCCGTGCGATAAATAATCGACAAGTTGCCGCTGTTAAGGCCTCTGCTTGGGTGGGCACAACTAACTGCAACTCACTGTAACTGCAGCCAAAAACAAATAAATAAATAAATACAAAAAAAAAAAACTTAACTAAATGCAACAAAAAAAGTTGCAGTGTTGTTCTAAAGTCACTTTCATTAAGCATAAGCAAAACTTGATAAGTGGCAACTTGGCCAAAAAAATAAAAAAAGATAAACGAGAGAAAGATCTGGCTCAAGACGCCGCTGTCAGGCGGCAAAATTCAAGAGATACTTTTTATTATATTGTATATGTATGTATATTGTTGTTGTTGTGGTTGTTGTTGTTGTTCTGGGCTCTGTCTGGGGTGCTCAAGTCACGTTGTTGTTGTTGTTGTTGTTGTTGTTGGAGCTGTTGTCGTTGTTGGCCTGGTCGCTTCGCTCGGACGCAGCTGCGCATCTCAAACAACATTGTATCTGTAGCTTTGTATTCGTATCTGTGAGACAGACCCGCACTTGACCTTGAACTTGTACAGGTTTACTTTTGTTTTCTTTGGCTTTCAGCTTTTCGTCCGCTCTTCAACTTTTCTCAAGTCTTATTTGCCTTTCCTTTCCTTTCCTCCTCTTCGACTTCGTCTTCTACGCTTTTGGCCTTTTTTTTTATACTTTTTCTCTTTTTAACCTAATCAGGCTTAATGCCGTTGCCTTCCCTCGCAGTTTGTTGCTCTTTTTATCCGACCAGGATTATGAACGAAATGCTTCCAGGAATCATTTTACAGCCTCCATCGACTTATGCAGAATTCAAATTCGATACGTACTTAATTTTATAGGGTATACATATTTGTATATGCAAAAGATTTATGCGATTTATGAAATGCCAAACAAAACTTGAAGCATTAATATCTTTAGCTTGATCTTCCGATTCTCCGGAAAGCCAGTCTAAATAAAGAAAAGAATTCTTCTTTGTTTCCCTTGTGGTAAGTTGAAGAGAGACGAAAAAAAAAGAAGAACACGCGTTTCTTTCTATTTAAAGATTTATTAGTTAGAAGAATTCAAGTTAGGTGTTGCTTTTGGTATCTTCAAGGATTTTTTTTTGAGATTTCTTCCTTAAGAATTGTGTTGATATCTTGAAAACTTATTAGCTTGTAGAGTTTCCCCAAAGTATTTTTAGTTTGCAGTTTTGAAGAATTTAAGATTACAATAGAGCTGAAGATTTTAGTTATGGTATCTCAAGGCATTTCTAACCATTTAAAATTTGTAAAAGAAGCAGAAAGCATTGATAACGAATCGAAGAATGCTTTTTAAACAATAGGAATTTCTATAATTTACTATCTTCGAAGAATTTTTTTAACTTAATAATGAAAAATTGCATACATTATTTCAATATTTTAAATTATAAATCAAAGTTGATGTATTTATGTTTCCCATATACTCTCTAAATCATTTCTATATATTCTATATATGATATTTGAATCTTGTGTAGATTTCCTTCATCTGAACTAATTTTAATTGCAGAGTTGGTTCTTCCTTTCGTTGAGTTGAGTCTTGAAAAGCAAAACATGAGATATGGGCTAGTGTTACAGCACTGCAATTTGGCATAAATGGATAGATGTGTCCATAAGTGATACACACACACACATTCACACACACTATAGGTGTGTTGTTGCACGAAGCGTGACATTTTCCTCATGAGCGAATTTTGCCTTATGTAGAGACCGTGTTTGCTGACAATCTTAAGCTGCAACTCAATCTCAATTACAGACACCGTCAGATCTAGGTGAGCTAGACATGGCTAATGGATGGACCAGACTGCGGAGGGAGCGAGACAGAAGAGAAGAGGGAAGAGGTGAGTTGCAAAAAAAAGCCTTGGGGCGGAAGTTGCAGGTTGAGGCTGAGGCTGCAGGGATTGTGACTGAGATTGGCAGACTCTGTGACTGTGACTGTGACTCGGCCTAAGGCTAAAGTGGTTAACTGGAGCAGGTGAACAAGAAGAAGAATATATAAAGAAAAAGTAGAAGAAGCAGCAGCAGCAGCAGCAGCATCTCTGCAGTTTCAAGTGCAAAAACACACAAAGGCAGAACATTTGTGACAAATGACATTGGACAAGTGGAAACAGCAGCTTTAATGTAATTGGAACCAGGTCCAGAGCTGACAATCAAGAGGTGTGACACAATTGCTCGATATTAAATGACAATAACAACAACAACAACAACAAGACAAGAACTAAAACAATTGCCACAATAACAACAAAGATGTTAAACAATACAAGCGACAGATTGAGATTAAGTCCGAGACTGGAGACTAGAAAGACCCGAGAGTCTGGACATGGACATGGACATGGACATAATTGGCATTGTTGCATTAGCCACAACACAAAGTGTCTTTAAAACAAGTACACTTGTGGACAGAAAAGTAGGTGTGACATTTTGTTTCACTTTTTTTGATTTATTTCTCTAGTCGAGGCCCAACTTAAAGCAATAAGAATCAAGCTCAAAATTTTGACTTTTAAAATAAAAACAAGTGTCAAATCTTGGTATCACACCATATTAAAAACACTCTAAATAATGATTATTTGTATTTATTTTTTATTATTTTTTTATAGTCAAAATAAACATGGAAAAAGATAATGGATGGAAAAAATGAATTTAAAAATGTTTAGTTATTTAGAGAATACGAGTATAGATTTAAATGTTAAATAAAATAAGTATTTTATTTTTATTTATGATTTAATTATAATCAATATAGTTATGCTAAAAGAATGATTGATTTAGTAACTGTTATATGACTTTAATAATATGTATTTAGTTATTAAAAACATAAATCATGTTTCGATAAATTTATATTTACAAATGCTGCATTTTTTCTAACATACCTATATTTCTGTCCAAATCAATTGCAGAAATAACTGAATTTATTTATTATTTTGTATCATATTTAGTTTATGCACAAATGTTTAAAGTTATCGACATATTTCAAGAAAAAATGTAAGAATGGCAAAAAAACAGCAGTATAAAAAGTATATCAAAAAAATCACACCTATTTTTCTATCCACTTGTGTACATATGGATACTTGTGAGTGTGAGTGAGTGTGTGAGTGTGTGTATGTGTGTGGTGCAACATTAGTGTATTTTAGTTGCTGCATCAGATCAGGTGAGAGTTATGCGCTGTTGTTAATTAACCATTTACGGATTGATTGCAGAGTGACAGACGAACAAACAGACAGACAGTTTAAGCTGGTGAGAGAGAGAGAGACAAAGAGAGAGAGAGAGATGGCAAGATAGACTGAAATAGAGTCATAGATATACAGTAAATTAGAAAGAAGTTTTTTGAGGTCGGCTTGAAGTGAAGCAAACAGGTCGTAAAAATTGCCACAAGGGCTTTAAGTTAGACAAAAGTGCTCGATAACTGCAAACATAACATCAAGTATCGAAAATTAGTATCGATAAGCGATAAAAAGCAATAATATATTGAATCCGACTAGCATACAGAATTCACAGCCTATCGATAATCGATTAGTCTTACGAATTCGCAAGGGACAGATGTTATCGATTATCAATAACTTTTAATCAGGTAAATTGTTTTAAATTGGCCTGTTATTCCATCTTATTATAAAATTTAGATTTGATATCGATAACATTCGTTAAGTGATAGACGATTAGTCACCAGCATCCATGATTACTAAACAACTGATAGACAACATTAAATATCGATCTCAGACATCGATAGCCGATAACTTATCAACAGCATCTTGCAAATGTTTCAAATAAACTCTGAGGAAATTGGACAAGTCTTTCAAAAAGTTATCTAGTTAATATAAGCATATTGTATCGATATATGTAATCGATAAACGGTAACTGTTGACAAATTTTTACAAACATATAAATTAACTTAATTTCTTTTTTCCAAACTTACAATGCGACAGTTTCCAGTGTTCGTTGCACTTGTTGCACATAATGCTGCAAAAGAGAGAGAGAATATTGATTAGTTTATTTCTGTATTCTTTACTTAACTTAACTTTACTTTAATTAATATGCAGCACACACTTGGAACTTGAATCAATCCAATTGATGCAGCGATATGTCAAATAAATTAAAACAATCCAGAAACTGATTTCAAATGCAACGTGATGTTTGTGTCGCGTATTTTTTTTTAGGGGGCGTTGACAGCTGTACCGCCCCCCACCCCCCTACCCCTTCCTTCATCATTATTTTTAGTTCTCTGTTGACAGCATAAACAAGTTGTAATACTCGTAAATAAGTATAAAGTACATTCAAAGAGTTGGACAACAAATCGGGTCAATCAACTGACGTTTTGGGGCGTCTCACACACGTTTTAAAAACCCCTTTCCCCCCACCACCCTCCCTCTCTTTACCACTCTATAAGCTGCGTAGTTGACTTGGCTAAGCTGCCCACTGTGCTGTGTGTGTGTCTGTATGTGTATGTGTGTGTTGGCCAAGTTGATAGCACGCACGTGATCTGCAGACTGAATGAAGAATTTATGAATGAAGCTCAATGCGTGAGCGAAGCTACAATAACAACAACAACAACCAGTGTGTGTGTGTGTGTGTGTGTGTGTATGTGTGTGTGTGTTTCGCACGTTGGAGGATCGTATCCCAGAGCAGCGTCAAAAAATACACAGTGAAACAAAATAAATCATTCTAAATTAGTAATGTAAATCCAAATTATGGATTGAGTTTTGAATCGAAATGTTAAAATCGTCAAAACAAAATTCAAGTTGTCGACAAATCGCCAAAAAAAAAAATAATCAAGTTTAAGTATTTGAGAATTTTTTTTTAACTTTTTTAAAAATCGATTTGTAAATTTTTCGATGTATTTTTGCATCACTATTCTAACTTTATGCTAAATTTATTTAATTTAATAGCTATGAAATTTCTTAACTATATGTTCTGCCTAAAATATCCTTAAATATTTGTTTTAAGTTAAAAAAAATATATGTATTAATATAGTTTTTAATTAATTTTGATTTTAAAAAATCCAAGCCTTAAACGAATTTTTGACACCGTTTGGTTTTGATTTTATTTTCCGAAATTCCGAATCATTAGTTATTCTCAGTGTATGTGAGCTCATGCCACAATCGGTGAGATAGAAAGATACAAATGTATCTTAGTCGCACGTGCCAAATGATTATCGATAAACGCTAATCATAGCGCATACTTGCAGTCGATTAGCTGTCGCTCTCTCTCTCTCTCCCTCTCTCTCCCTCTCACTCTCTCTCGTTCTGCAGTTCATTCGCAAATGCCAAGATGCAACTAAATTTCCGCAACGCCCACCGATTTGTTGTGTGTGGCACTTTGAGTAACTCAAAGGTTTCTTGGCGGCTACTGTGCAACCGGCGTGTATCTTTAGGATGTATCTGCAATTGTAGCTGTATTTGTATCTCTATAACTATGTACCTGTATCTATGTATCTGTATCTGTTGCTGTTTGGCACGCATGTCTCGTCTGACGCATTGTCTGTGCGTTGTGCGTGGCTTCAACAACTTGAAATTGTGGCATAAACACGTTCTACAATTTCCGGCATGAGTGTTGTTGGCGTTGTTGTTGTTGTTGCTGTCGACTGACGACTGTCGATTTTTGTTGCTGCTGTTGTTGTTGTTGTTGTTTATTAGTTTCATTGATCATCATCATTACTCGCTTTAATGTGATGTGTTTGTAGTTTTTTTCCCCTCTATCTATCTTTTTCTTTTGTTGTCTTTTGTTTTGAATCTTGCCCCATGTTGCAAGCAATTTAACGCCGCAAAAAAAAACAAAGAAATTAAATAACCGCAAAAACCGCAGCTGACCTGTTGCCCTAATTGAAAGCTCTTTGTGGATCTCTCATTTTTTTGACACTTTGAGCAAAACAGGAACAGGTAAAATTCATAGATTCAGATTTTGATGATCTGCAGATGGAGAAGAGGCCGATCGACCACAAATTATCAAATGCAATGAGACTACTATAAACAGCTAATGATTCAATCATCATTAGGAAGACAAAACAATAAGTATTTAAAACCATAAGAGCGGTTAATATTAAAACAGAGAGAAGTTGGCTTAGAAAGATCGTTTTAAGAAGAGAATCGAGCAAATTAAAAAAGATATCCTACTGATCTCTACTTTAAGGGATGCGAAAGATCTTTTAAATCTTTTAAAGACTGTCGATCTTTAGCAAGATTTCTAAAGATCCTTTTATGTTAAGAATTTCGATCAATTGAGCAGTAATAGTAGTAGCTCATTTTAAAGATACATTAATAATAATACAATAAAAAAAATATTTGCTAACTTTGTGTAATGATCGGTACCTTAAAATTAATTTTATATCGATGATAAACTTGATCGTTTGATTTCGGGAATCTATCTGATCTGTAATAAAAAAAATACTACTGATAGCTGTTGATCAGAAAATATATAAATAGCAACTATTCTCATTATCTACGAAATGGTTAAAGCCGATCTTAGCTAATACAAAATCTCATATATTTCTTCTAATATTTCCCACTCTTCCCCATTCCAAATAATGTTTCTCAGATAATCATTTTGCAACCACAACGTGTATAAAAGAAATAATAAATTATTGCCAAAGTTTAAATTAGATTAACGACTTTTTTGCCAGAAAATAAATAAAACTAGTTGGCTTGATAGATAGAGATATATGACAATGACCTTGCAAGCTGCTAAAGGTCTTGGGTCTAGGTCTTTAAAAGGTCTTTCATCTCCGGCTTGGCAAACAGAATGACAAATTTTGTCTTTCTCGTTTAAGAACAATTAATTTGTTGGTTTTGTTAAAGTTAGCTTTTCGATTTTGTTGAAAACGAAAAGCACCAAAATAAACAACAACAAAGTTAAACAAGTGGGTTGGAGATGGTCGAGTCAAAGATCTGTGAACGATCGCAACTGATCGAGAGACTGACCTTAGGGGACAAAGTCGGACAGACAGACAGAAAAGTGTGTTGCGCATGTGCGCACTCAAAATGATTGTAAATTAAATAAAAATTAACTTTCGATTTCGATTTCGATTTTGGTTGGCATTTGTTCAAGACAATTGTTTGGGAAGCATTTTAGTAATTAATTTATGACTCTTTGCGGGCAATTACAGAGACATTTTTTTGGGGGAAGGGCTCGCCAACTGATCAAGTTTCGAGGACAGACCAAAGACAACGACATCATCTTCAACTTGAGGCTCAATCCAATCATTAGCTCTCTCATCATCATCATCATCATGATCATTTGCGATAATGATCCGTGGGTAATCAAACAAGAAAACTGTGTGAATGCCAAGTCAATGGCATGTCAAATGACCAGGTTAAGTGGCCACTGGCCAGTCAAATGGCCAAGACAGCGCCTAGCACGCACTTCATTTTGATTTACCTACGGTTCAACAAATAAATATATGTCAATAGACAGACGTGGAGCCCTACAAACATAATAAAACATAATAAACATGCCAATGGGATTATAATGAACTTGCATTCGGAAAAGGAAAACGAAATCCAAATCGAAAACCAAATCAAAATCAATTTCAGTTTGAAAAACAAACGCAATACTCGGAAAAAAAACAAAAACAAACACAGCAGGCCATCAGGTTGACCAACTCTAATTCCATTTACATTTACAAGTTTGTCTCGCGTCGACATCGAACCAGCAATTAAATCATGTTGAAGGCTTTACAACGATCATTTACACGCATAGAAAGTTTAATTTGCCTTATGACTTGTTTTTTTTTTTTTGGTGTTTTGCTTTTGATTATTGGGTTTTAACTAGCTTTACGATCTATTTTGTAATGTTGATGCAACGCCAACGAGTTCATTGCAATCATTAACGATCATTTCCACAAACTAGAAACTGATTAAGAAGTTGATTCTTAAAATAAATAATGAGTTGATATTTTAATCTTTTACTAAGATCATTTGACATGATCATTCAAGAGGCATATTAACAAATAGTAAACCACATTATGTATGGAGAAGATCATTTGCTGATTATTGAATGAGTATAAAATGTGGAAAGAATTTTTCGTTGACACGATCATTGAGATCAGTTGACATGATCACTGATAAACAAGAATGAAAAGCTTGAAATTATAACGAATCACAGATAATTGAATAGGATCAATTATAAATCAGAAGATTATTTGACGCGATCATTGTTAGATTGATCAATTGCAGCTGATCATCAAACAAAATTTGCTTTGACACGATCACTGAGATGTTTTGACATGATCACTGACAAACAATAACATTATCAAAACGCAAACTTGTGAAGATCATTGAAAGTGATCAGCAGAAAGAAGAAGATCATATGGTGCGATCATTGTGAGACTGATCTATGTGAGTTTTACCAAATGTCATTGTCTATCTGACTTATAAAAAGTTCAATACAATAAAATTAGATCATTGCATGTGATCATTGTTGATTTTTTAGTAGAATAGAAATCTTTAGGGATTTTCCCTTTAAAAGGAATATAATTTGAAGCGATCGTACTCTGATTAACTATTGCAAAAGTTAAACATTTGTTTTGCAGTCAATCAATTGTATATTTTATTATTTTTATTGATTGTTCAGCACGATCAGTTGATGACATTGCCTGTTTAGTCTAATGCTGGATTATCGATAAGTGTAGCGTTATCGCTATCGATGATCGCCTGCTGTTGTCATTTCCGCATCGTCTTTTGTCATTCGCATGCATATCGCGACATTCGGCCGAGAGCTTTAACCATATTTGTCAACCAACGCCCATTTAACCATCGTTCACTGCATTATCAGATATGTACTATCCCATAAAAACCTCTTTACGAGGTAAAGTCTAGTGACGAAAACATTTTCAGCCAAAATTTCTGATATCCAATTTTGTGACGAATAATATTAAGTTTTACACATAAATTATTTTAAACAAAATTTTGGCACTCGGCACATTGCGCTAAAATGTCTCAATTCTAATACCAAATAAAACTCACTGTTTTGCGCAGTGCCGAATGCAAAAATTTTGTTTAAAATAATTTATGTGTAAAACTTAATATTATTCGTCACAAAATTGGATATCAGAAATTTTGGGGCATGAAAATGTTTTCGTCACTAGACTTTTACCTCGTAAAGAGGTTTTTTTATGGGATATCAGAAATTTTTGAATAAGACATCAGAAATTTTGAAATTGCAATATTTTTTGACAGTATAGTTTTGTCAATTTTGTTTATTGTTTGTACAGCTAAAACAAACTGTCTGGCAACACTGGTCCCCTTTACAAACACACATCATGTGTGACACATGCCCAGCGGAAAAGCTATCAGCACTCTTCAACTCTGGCTGCTTTGACACTTTGCAGCTGCTGTCCTATTCCCATTCTACCTTTTTAAATAAAAAATAAACGTTGAAGGTATGCCTAAGAGCCCTTCGAAATACCTTTTTAACGATATATAGATCATATCTGTAGCTTCTATCGTTTGGACGCTATGAGGGTTTAAATTTTAGCGGTTTTTAGCGATTTCCCGCTAAACTAGCGATTTTTCGAAAAAGTCGTAGAACAAACGATTCTATATTTTGAAATATAAAATGATTTATCTGCCGCAAAAAGGAATTCACCACTTGCAAGCAGTTTATTTCCGCATTACGCTGCAAGCAGTGTACATACTGCATATGTACATGCAGTAGTGTAAAAGTAAAAGGTATATTCAGTTAATAGGTAATATCTTGTCCAAACGAATTTTGACAGATACGTGTTATATGTCAAAAAACGCGGAATCAAATTGCCTATAACATATAACATATTTTAAAGTGATCTCATGTGTAGATTTTTCTTAAATCGCCAAAATGCGTAAAAAAATACCTTGTTTCACCTGTAGCCGTTTACCTTTTTACTTAAAAGAAAAACTTTGAAGGTATGCCTAAGAGCCCTTCAAAATACCTTTGCAACGATATATAGATCGCATCTGTAGCTTCTATCGTTTGGATGCTATGAGGGTTTAAATTTTAGCGGTTTTAGCGATTTCCCGCTAAACTAGCGGTTTTTTGAAAAAGTCGTAGAACAAACGTTTCTAGATTTTTGATCGGGAACAAGTCCTCATTCAAACTTTAAAGCTAAATCAACGCTTTGATACTAACAAACAGACAAACAAACAAACAAACAAACAGACTGACTTTTCATCTCGTTTTGAGAAGGGCACCAAAAATTTCAAAATAAATTATCTTTCGAGCCAGCGGTCGGATTTTGATGAATCGAGGTGTCATTCGACGCGTAATTTTAATAAGAATAGTTAAAAATTAAAATAAAAATAAAAAAGGCTCCACCGGCCCCATTAGCTCCAATCATTTAAATTTTTCCCTCCCACTTACACCTGTTTATCTCACGAACTAGGTGAGTTTTCAAAAGTCTTAGTATGCAAATTTGTAAGTTTAATTGATACCTTTCGATCGGTATATAGCTCGACCTGATCGGACAGTCATAGCAAATTTTCCATTCTTCCTGTGTATATATGCTAGTCGCCTTCGCACCCTTAGTGCTGCTTTCGTCACTAGCGCGGACTGCCGTCCGCAGTGACTAGTCGCCTTCGCACCCTTAGTGCTGCTTTCGTCACTAGCGCGGACTGCCGTCCGCAGTGATATTTATATATACATATGTATACATATACAATATTGTTCCGTCATATATCACTGGCAATTGCCACGATCGAGCCCCTGCTGACAGGAGGAGGTGACAGGCCAACGACAACGGCGCCAATTGCATTAATATGAGAGGAGGAATAAATACAAGAGGGCATTCAAAAGGGGAGTTGGGGGATAACAGATGTGGGGAAAGGGGGTAAATATTGATGATGATAATGCTAGTTGGAAAATACTCGTGTGCAACGGCGAACCGATTAATTGCCTAGAACTGCGCATGCATAGATAAATATTAATGTTAACGACAACAATCTATTCCACCCCACAGAGCAGATACACACATACAGATACAGATACTTATACACACAGATACACACACACAAACACACACTCACATTGTAACGTGGCGAATGACCAAAGCCCAAACGAATTGCGCAGCGATAAATTACAAAGGAATTCGAAACGCCCAAACGTCCCCAAAACGAGGCGTAACGAGGCGGCAGCGAAATTTCGCCAGTGTTGTAAATTGCATTAAAAAAATGCAACTGTGATGGGAATAAAGTGCGGCATGAAAGAGAATAGATAGAATAAGAAGTGCAAGAAATGAGTGAGAAAAGTGCTAACGAAAAGTATGAATGATAAATTTTAAAGAAATTGTGAAAGAAGGGAATATATAGAGATCTGTGTAAAAAGAAACGAGAAGAAATCTAATACTGCATTGTGAGGTACAAAATTTTGATAAAAGTATAAGAGAGAAGGATAAAAAAATAAATAGTGGGAGAGAAATGAGATAGAGAAGTTTTAAAGAGAAGTATAATGGTGAAATTATGGGAAAGAATATTAAGTTAAAAGTTTGAAAATCATAAACAGCTGAATTATGAGAGAGAAATGAGAAAGACGAAGTCAAAATAAATCTGAGCTTTTATATTTACATACATTTAATTCAAATTTTGAGCATCTTTTTTATTATATTATATTGTATATGTTATTTAATTAATGTGACTGAGTATATCTGTCTTCCCGTTTGACTCCCTCTTACGCTCACTCTCTCTCTCTCTATCTATCTTTCTCTCTCCTCTTCCTTAGAAAGATACTTAATGCACTTTCCTCAGCCGGATGAAACCGTTGACTTAAACACAACTTTGTGCTCTCTCCCCTCTCAGACCTGCTGCCGCCTTCGCTTGCTCAACATATATGTATATGCAAGTATTAATATAGTGATAGTGAATATTACTCGTATTCACTTATTCACTTACTCGTTGCGAGTACTCGCTTGTGAAATTATTTATGCAAATTTTATGCGCAAACGCAAAAAGCAGCAAGCACAAAAAATATGAAGACAGACAGAAAGAAACAACAAAAACTAGAAGAAAAGGCTTTAAATGAGCGAAACCGACTTGGAGAGACCCTGTACTTCTTAAAAGAAAAGTTAATTAGGGCCAAAATCATACAATATTCAAAAATGCTTAAATTACGTTATCGATTTATAAAAAAAACACTTTGTCCTGACTTAATGACTGAGTTTTGTGGAGCCCAAACGTTATGACCTATGAGGCTAAAGTGTTCACAGGGTTCTCTTATTCTTTATTTGACACTGCGTAATTTTTTTTTTTTTTTTTTGACAATGCTTCGAATTTTTGATCCGATTGTTGGATTGTTGGATAGATCTGTACAGTAAATATTATTTGTGCTTTAAATTTGGTGGAGTAGAACTTGAATTGTAAAAAAACTCAATCTGTTTAGAATATAACGGAGCCAGCATACTAAATTTGCTCTCTTTAGTTCAGTGGTGGGCACGCATGGGCTCCGTGAGTTAGCGGCTGCTTGAGTCGAGGCATTTCGTGCACACCGCTGCTTTAGTTCTAAAAATTTCTTAGGTCGAGCCAGACAAACGATATGACTTTATATTACCAAGACTTTTTCTACAGCCTTTTACGCACATTTCGCCCTCGACAAACTCAAAAGACTCTTTGCTCATGTTAGGTACAGGGTCTAAAAAATCGCTTGCATTTTCATTAAATCTATACACATATTGATAACAACATAGATGTCTGAGTGTGTGTGTGTGTGTGCTTAATGCACTTTTGCAACTTGAAACGAATCGAGTCGAGTCTTTGCACTGGGGGCGTGTTTAGCAAACGGGGGCGGGTAAGAAGCGGTAACGGGAGTGGGGGCGGGGGAGGTTTGTTGTCGGCATTTGTCAAAGGCATTTGGCTACCGATTTGTTTTACTTGCAACTTCGACATTGGCGGCAACTTGTTGTTGTCGTTGTTGTCGCTGTTGTTGTTGTTGTTCTTGAGCTGCAAGCCAAGCCTCGACTTGGTTTGCTTTGTATCTGTATCTAAAGTGTGTATCTTTTGTGAGCCACAGACGCATGCAACTAATGAGGCTGCCACGACGCAGTCAGCATGCAACATGTGTCCACATAATTAAACAAATCTCCTCCACACACATGAGCCTGAACATTTTCGTGCCATACTCTTCATGTAAAAAGTATCTATACAAACAAATGTTAATATCTGTAGCTGCAGCTAGTATAAAAGCATTACCCAGCGACCAGGTTGTTGTTTTTAGACCCTGTAGTTAAGAGGCACAAAGGGTTTATTAGATTTGTCGAAGGTGAAAAAAGGCAAGGGAGATATATTGGAGCGATATTTTAATGTTTAAATCAGCGGTGGGCACGCAGTGGCTCCGGGAGCAGTGGCTGCTCTCAACTTAGGTAGACTCTAATAGGGTTGTTATTGTTGATGTTGTTTAAGTGCTCCCGGCTTAAATTATAGAAAAAAAAGAATGAAAAAAGTTGCCAATTCTAAAAATCTAATATTTTAGACGAATATTAGGAATATTGGAACAGAGCTTGAAAGATAGAATTGCAGTTCTGTAAGAGATTTGCAATTTGTCATGGATTCAAATTCCGAGAGTTATGAGAACTGATAAAAATTCTTTACAAAATTTATGTAAACATTTTTATATTTTCATATATTAAATTTTATAATTTCATTTCTTAATTTTTACAAAACAGCTACAGGGTCGTCATTCAGCTGAGTTTGCTTGACTTTAGTCTTTGCTACTAGTTTTTGTTGTTGTTGTTGTTGTAGTTAATTAATGCAGAAACAACAAATAAGAAACGCACCACGACGTCGTTGGCAGGCGGCAAGTTTTAGTCACTAAATTGAACTTTTCAAATGATTTAAGCCAAATGCCACTTTGCATTCAGGGCCATCGACTTGGCCACACACACAGATATACACACACACACACACACACACATATGTACAACTAGAAAGACAGACATGGAAATGGGCGTCTTGTTGCTGTAGCTGTATCTATATCTATACATTTGTATCTGTATCTTTGTATCTGCGTCTGCAACTGCGTCTAGATCTTGGATGCCTTGACAAGTCAATTTTAGTTTCGTCTAACGGTAACAAGCTGTTGACAGAACACTGAGAGACGGAGATAGAGACGGAGAGAGAGACGGAGAAAGAGACAGAAGCAGTTGCAGATGTCAAATCAAATGCGACTGCAACTAATGAACTATTTGAATCCATAAGTCAATCAGCTCTAGCTCCATTAATGGACTCTCCAAGTTGCTGCTAAATATGCTTACTCATAAGTGCAAATCTGTAAATATATTCAAGTGACTTCAAGATACTTTATTAAGATACTTCTTTTTTGCTATATATTTTATTCCACTCGGGTTATCAGACAAATTTAAGTATCTAAATAACGCTTATAGAAAATAGAAAAGATGAGTTTTTTTCGTACTATGGAAAGAGACTGCAATTGTTATTTGTGGTCCTTAAGGATCTTCAAATATGTTTGAGTAATTTCGAATGGTTTCGAATATTGAATTTCTAGCCCCAGCTTTTTACACCCCGTACTTTAAAAAAAGTAAAGGGGTCTATTAACTTTGTCACAAAAAAAATGTGCGTAACAGGCAGAAGAAGGCGTGGCAGACCCTATAAAGTATAGATATTCTTGATCAGCATCAACAGCCGAGTCGATATAGCCATGACCGTCTGTCCGTCTCAGAGACTACAAGAGCTAGAGACTCCAAACTTGGCATGTAGGTTCGTCTATATTGCACGCAGATCGAGTTTGTTTTAGATTTTAGATCGGACCACTATATCATATAGCTCCCATAGGAACAATCAGTTGAATATCAAGTCTTAGTATGGAAAACTTTTTTGCTGTTTGAGATAAACTGACAGAATATGTATAAAAAAAGGTCCCATACATACTGACCAAATTAGACTGAAATCGGATTACTATATCATAATAAGTACGGGGTCTCCGACAGTCGAGTACCGCTCGACTGTAGCATCGCCGACTAGTTTTTATTCATTTCAACGCTGGGGAAATACGTTTTTATGAAATTACTAAATTCCATCAATTCAAATACAATCTTTTTAAATAAAACAAAAGTTTTCGCACAAAAATTCAATTTTTCTATATGTAAAATTTATCTGATCCGTTTGTTATCAGCATATATAATTGCTAACACTATAAGCAGCAACTGTAGAAAAATTTTTTTAAGTTAGTTAGGAGTTGCATTTCTTACATTGAAATTAAAGACTATGTGAAAATGTTAATATGCTCCACGTGCCACGATAATTATACTTAGTTAATTATAGTTATGAGCCCAACTGATCAATCAATGTCAAAGCGAATGAATGCTAATATTTTGATGATGATATTGATAATGATGATGTTAATGATGATCGTACCACAGATCCCTGACAGACATATCGTGCCAAGTCTTGTCAATTTTAAGACTGGCCAAGATATAAAATACCAGAAGAAACTTTGAGCCATGAAGCATCTCTATTAAAGCGAACCTTAAGTGATGATATCCGGCGATGGGAAAATGTGAATATATATCAGTTGAATGAATAAATGAATGAATGAGTGAATGAATGAGTAAATGAGTAAATAAATGAGTGAATGATTGCATATTAAAGTGAGCAACCCCAATGCCAGCACTGAATTGTCAAGAGTCCAACTTATGCCACAGTTAAGGGGGCAGAAGAGGCGAAGAGAAATGAGGCAAGGGGGAGGGAAGGTTGCCACCGTGTGGCAAGTGGCAAGTGGCAAGTTGCTTAAATGAAATAAATGCAATCGCAATTGAAATTGAAATTGGAATTGCAGTCGGACGCAAGCACAAGATAATTCAGATAGACGCGACAGATGACGCTATATACATAAGTATATTCTGCCAAACCCCCCACCAGCGAGAGCGAGAGAGAGAGAAGAAGAGAAAGAGCAGGAGAGGTGGAAAGTGCAAGGAGGTGGAAAGGACACGTGCAGCGTGGCTAAAAACCAATAAAATGCAATGAGAAAAAATAAATTTTCCAGCAAAGTGATTTTCACATTCGTTTTGTACATTCATACATATGTGTGTGTGGAAAAGTCGGATAATTGGAAAAGTCGAAGAAAATGCCATGGTAAACGGGGTTGGGCCGGCACAGAACATTTTCATTTTGTCAACGCAAGAATTCAAAGTATGGCAAAAACGCAGTCGACTTATGAGATTCATTAGAAGGAAAAACACAAACTGAAAATGAAAATAAAAATGGAAACGGAAAAAAAAAGGAAAACAAATTTTTCTGCTATTTCTTTGCTGCTGAAAGGTAATAAATAAGCGCTAGATGCGGACACGTGTGCTGTTAATCCCGAAAACCGAGTGAAACACGCACAGCCCACAGAAGACACTCCCCAAGTCGGAGTAACCCCTTCTCCTTCTCCTTGCCCTTCCCTTACCCTTGCCCCCCGTCACCCCGAATCTCTCTTTCAGCACAGCCCAACATATCATATCCCCCAGTTGTGTGTGTTTTTGTTTTTGTTGTTGTTTTTCATCTGTGCCCCCGACAGAACTCGAACGATCCACGCATCGTGCATCGTTCTAATTAACGTCACAGCAAAAACAGAACCAGAACCAGAACCATAACCATACCATACCATATAGCATGGCATATACCATACCATACCATACCATATACCAACCATATCATATACCATACCATACCAAAACTGAACCGTACCGTACCGTACCGAACTGAAAAGAACGGAAAGTGAAAGAAGTCGTTGTCGTCGCACAGTGGCATCTATTGCCATTTTTCGTTGCAAAAATTACAAATAATTTGTTTCAAGATTTTTAAAATGTTTATGGTTTTTTAAGTACTATTTTCTTTAAATTGAAAAATGCACTTAAAAATGAAAATGTTTGAATTTTGTAAATATACCAATAAATTTTATGAAAATTTGTATTGAATGTTAGAAATCGGTTTCATGGCTTATTTACAATTTCATTGAAAACACCTAATTACATTTACACTCAGTAGCTTTAGTTTCTTAATTTTTTTTGGAAATTTATGTTCATCTTTCAGTAATGTCTTCTTAAATTTATCTAGCTAAATAAATATTTGAAAAAATCTATTTCTGTTATATCACCCAGTCTTTTATGTGGAAATTAATGATAATAATCGGTTTTATAGACTATCTAAGATTTTAAATTTGCACTCACTTTCCGATTTTTATATTCTTTGGGTTTCCTAAGCTTTGATAAACTCTCAATTGAATGAAAGTTTTACTTTTCTATAGACTATCTAAAGTTTTATTGAAAAAAAAAATACATATTTAATATTTTTATCAGATTTTCAAATTCGTTGGGATTCCTTAGTTTTGAGATATTCTCTATTCAATAGCGGTGGGCACGCAGTGGCTTCGGGAGCAGCGGCTGCTCCCAACTTAGGTAGACTCTAATAGGGTTGTTGTTGTTGTTGATGTTGTAGTGCTCCCGAATTCAGATTTTGTGCCCACCGATGCTCTATTGGATGAACCTATTACTTTTCGGTTCTCTTAAAATATTAATTTTTGTCACGGTTTTCGGTTTGAGAGCCCACAGTGCGTCACAGCATACAAAAGATGAAAGCGTCAATGGAGGGAAAAAGAGAGGAACGGGAAGAGAATGAGAAAGAGGAGTATCGAGAGGGGACAGAGTGTTGCAAATGGGGGAGCTGCAGCTGCAGCTACTTCAATGGTCTGCACAATATATGCATATATGTGCGTATTTATATGCCCGCCTCGAAGGGGTAGCTACAGCTTCCCAAGAATAAGACCGAGAGCATGAGATGAAGAGAGGGTGAGAGGGAGAGTAAGAAAGGTGGGGAGAGCGAGGGAGAGGAGTTGATTTCCTCAGAAGTGTGTGGTTCGCATATTTCTTCAATTAGGGGTTCGTTACGAGTCAAAACAAATGCCGCTTGCCATTGTGAAAAGCAATAAACATTTTACAGTGTCAACCAATCGTTTGTTGCCCTTCGCATTCCCTGGTCAGGGTCAATCTGCGCAAATCCGGCTTGCTACGAGATTTCTAGTCAGTGATTAAAGACTGTGATTAAGTTTTTGGTAAGCCGATTTCACTGAAATGATCATGACGCTAGTGATCGTATTTTACTTTAGAAAGATCTATATCTGACTTAAACTGTGATCTTAACGAACTCGTTAAGCTTTTAGGTCATTAATCGATCAGTCTATTAGAAATTTGAGATCTTTCCATGATAATTTCCAGAAATGATAATTTGATCATACTATCTAATTTATATCACTTCAAAATTTCAAGTAATTGTTATCAGTCAACTGATTTCTTCTATTTGCTAATCAATAATTGATCATGTTAAACTTTTCAGTAAGTGATCGTACAATGATCAAGCTGAACTTTTGCTGATCAACTGTTCACAATTGAAGAATGATCGTCAAGTCATCGTCAAGTGATACGAATGCTCTTCACTTAGTATATAATTAATCAATCAATATCTTCAACTGGCTAATCAATAAGTGATCGTTTATCATTCTTTACGATCCTACAGATCACTTTGTTTTTTAATTAAATGATCGTTTTATCAATTTCTATCACTGTCCACTGATCTAATTGAGTTTTTAGTTAACGATTTGCCTTCTAGATCATCGTTTGATTTGCAACTTAAGCAATTCAGATTAATGTTTTAATAAATCAATTTCATGTACAACTGTTGATCACATTGTGTATTATTTCATTATGTTCTTGTAGATCAGTTTGATTATTTATTAAGTGATCGTATAGTCATTTTAAGAGCCCATAAATGTAAATGAGTTTTAACAGTCTAGTGATCATACTTAATTCAATTAGTTAAGTCATTAAGTTGTTGTTATTGATCGTTGTCCTAGTTGAGACTGATCATATTTAATGGTATTTTGTCCTTTCCCCTGACTCTCTTTCTGTCTCTCGTTTTCTCAGCAATATAAAGTTAGCCTACTTCTGATCGCACTGATCTTGCCACTCAATTACTGGAAATGCATTGGCCTAGCCCATAAGTGAAGTGCCTCGATTGACGAGCTGCAAAACGAAGAGATGGAGGAATATCGACAGATGCCTCAAGTGGAGTTTTTTCTCTCAGTCTGTTTACACCCACCAATAGATATAGAGATGCAGATGCAGATGCCTGATGCTACGTTAGGTTACTTTGGGTTGGGTTGGGTTAAGTTTTGTTTTTGTTTTTGGGTTGGGCTAATAACCTTGACCCAAATTATGTGGTCGATGTGTCTGTGGTATGTGTGTGCTGAAAGCGTGCTAATTGCTAAAATACAGTTTTCAACGCTCTCTAACAAAGCATAAACATAATAAAAATAAAAATAAAGAAAACCAAATATCGAAATACCAAAGAGCCAAAGAATCATCCAAAGAAAGAAGCAAGCAAGCAAGAGATGTACTCGTATCTCAATTCTCCAAACAGTTTAGACAACTTTATGGACACGCATGGCCCACAAGTGGTTCAAAAAAAGAGATTGGGTAAGCCACAATTCGATGGATAAGAATGGAGTGAGAGTAGCAGAGATATACAGATACAAAATACTAAACATTGGGAGAGAATTCAACTTAATAAACAGTCGCAGAAGACAAATGGTTGCAATGCTTCTTTTGTTGGTGGTTCGATGTGATCCACCACACGTCGTCTTCTTTTAGCTACCATATGGGAAAATACTACACACAATCCCAATTCCAATCACAATCACAATCACAATCGTGCACATATGGAATGGCTTACCAAATACAATAGATAAGATAAGAAAAGCCACGAGCATTTGCGCTTAGTGTTTACATTTGGTTCAAATTCCAATGCTGTTTGCCTTGTGGCTTGATTGATACGAATACGACCAACTATTGGGTATTGGATATAAACTCACTTGTATTTAGTGCAAATAACTATGGATATTTTCAAGTATTTTTCAAATTTTTAGATGAGTTTTTTTGAATTCATTCACAGATTCTGCATCTGATATAAAAAGCGGTTGAGGATTTATCAGAATTTCAGCGACAATCATAATTTTTGTATAGTTTTTTTTATTAATTTAAGCGTAAGGTTAACTAAAATTTCGAGCAAGATGTTCAAATTAATTTAAAAACAATTATTTTAAATAAATAAAAGCTTAAAAATTAATTCGATAGCATTAATAGATGCTATAAATATATTATTTGCATTAAACAAATTTCAAACTCTTTAAGAAATGTCCGATTTTTGAATTTTCTAATATGAAAAAAGAAATTCAACATTGTTACAAAAAAAACATCAAACATTGAGTATCTTCCTCATAATATTAATTAATAATTTGTTCCTTAATTAAATTAGCGTACAGTTGTAATTAGTATTATTCGCATATAATTTTCATTTATCAGAGATTCAAATCCATCTCATTATGATTTTCCAGCGATTAATCCACTAATTAATCGCAAATAGAATTCAAATCCTCCCGAATTTGTTAGTTTCAAAGTTTCTACTTTAGTTAACAAAATATCTCAATCTAATTCAATCTATATACATGTGTATCTGCAACTCAATAGAAAGTTCTATAAAGCTGTTAGAATTTAATCAGCTTTAAATTAATCTATAAACTGTTTAGTTAGCAGTTTAAATAAACATGTTTCAACCCATTCATGATCGCCTTTCATACAGATAAAAGTTAAAAATGTCATAAAAAAAAAGCGTTTGATAACTATTTTTATTTTACTATAGTTGAAGTCCATAAGCCATCTTTGGATTAACGTTCGTTATTGAAAATGGAAAGTTGGCCAAATTGCGGGAATCAAGCGTTTGCCTTATATATGCAAATCCAATTCGAGCTTCCCTCTGACCAATAAAAGAGCAATAAATGCTTAAATGAAATACTCAATGCTCGACATATCGTGCATTTGTTGGACAAACTAAGCTTTTGGTTCAATTAAGAGCCACTGCTGCAGCTCCAGCTTCCAGTCTACTCGGCCATAAAAAATACCGCTGACCATTAAACTGGGCTAAGTGGGCGTGCCACACTTTGACGTTGATGCTGATGCTGGTGTTGGTGTTGGCTTCGGCTTTGGCCAGCAGAAGTCGCACGCTTCACTTTTTTATGGCTAAGACGACGTGCAGGCGATTAAGGTGTTGTCTGCGGAGCATAAAAAAAAAGCAAAATACCAGACAATAGATCAACACAGGTACAACACAGGTAAACATTGAATACAACTCGAAAGAAAATCAAAAATAAAAACAGAAATGTGTTAAAGGACTTCCTAAAGTTTTGCGTTTTGATTGTGATCAAAAGAATTTATTTAAAATTATCAGAATCATCATAAATATTAGATTTCTCTGTCTCAAACTTGGTTTAACCATCGAATTTCGCTGTAATTCAATAAAGTTTATTTAAATCTACAGTGTAGAAGATATCACCTTGTGCTTTGGTACTTGAAGATTTAAATATGCTTTCTTGCCATACTGAAAATTTCACAATGATCGCATAGTAAATGCAAAACTTAATCAAGCAAAAAGAAAACAATTTCAGTGGCGCCATCTAGCGTGCATAACTCGCAACTTGTTGGTTTGTTTGTTGCTCAAAAATATATATTTAAGTGAGGTTATTTCAAAGCTGCTTACAGGGTATCTGCCAGTCGAGCATACTTACTTGCAGCTCGCTCACTTGTTCTTTAAGCTGTTTATGACGAGTTGTCTATTAACTGATATCCAATTTTGTGACGAATAATATTAAGTTTTACATATAAATTATTTTAAGCAAAATTTTGGCACTCGGCACATTGCGCTAAAATGTATCAATTCTTCATACCAAATAAAACTCACTCACTGTTTTGCGCAGTGCCGAATGCAAAAATTTTGCTTAAAATAATTTATATGTAAAACTTAATATTATTCGTCACAAAATTGGATATCAGAAATTTTGGGGCATGAAAATGTTTTCGTCACTAGACTTTTACCTCGTAAAGAGGTTTTTTTTTGTGGGATATCAGAAATTTTTGAATAAGACCTCAGAAATTTTGAAATTGCAATATTTTTGACAGTATAGCTTTGTCAACTTTGATTATTGTTTGTACAAGCTAAAGCAAATTGTCTGGCAACACTGGTCCCCTTTACAAACACACATGCCCAGCGCAAAAGCTATCAGCACTCTTAAACTCTGGGTGCTATGACACTTTGCTGCTGCTATCCTATTCCCATTCTAAGTAAAATGTATATATTCAGCTAACAGGTAATTTCCATTACGCTGCAAGCAGTGCAAGAGCCCTTCGAAATACCTTTTCAACGATATATAGATCGCATCTGTAGCTTCTATCGTTTGGATGCTATGGTGGTTTCAATTTTAGCGGTTTTTAGCGATTTCCCGCTAAACTAGCGATTTTTCGCAAAAGTCGTAGAGCAAACGTTTCTAGATTTTTGAACAGGAACAAGTCCTCATTCAAACATTTAAGCTATCCAAACAATCAAACTGGCTGCTATGACACTTTGTTGCTGCTGCCCTATTCCAATTCAAAGTAAAACGTATATATTCAGTTAATAGGTTATATCTTCCAAACCTATCGGTAAAATTTTTTGTGTCATATATCAAAAAACGCGAAATTTTACAAACTAAAACATATTGAAATTTAAAAAAAATCGTTAGCGGCGTTTTCTCAAAAACCGCCAAAACGTGGGGGAAAATACCTTATGTCACCTGTAGCAATTTACCTATGTACTTTAGAAAAAAAGTTAAAAGGTATGCATAACAGCCCTTCAAAATACCTTTTCAACGATATATAGATCGCATCTGTAGCTTTTATCGTTTGACTGCTATAAGGGTTTTAATTTTAGCGGTTTTTAGCGATTTCCCGCTAAACTAGCTTTTTTCGAAAAAGTCGTAGAACAAACGTTTCTAGATTTTTGATCGGGAACAAGTCCTCATTCAAACTTTTAAGCTAAATCAACGATTTGATCCTTACAAACAAACAAACAGACAAACAGACAAACAGACAAACAAACAAACAAACAGACTGACTTTTCATCTCGTTTTGAGAAGGGCACCAAAAATTTCAAAATTAATTATCTTCTAAACCAGTGATCGGATTTTGATGATCAAGGTGTCATTCGACGCGTATTTTTGATTAGAATAGTTGAAAATTAAAAAAAAAATCAAAAAGGCTCCAACGGCCCCATTAGCTCCAATCATTTAAATTTTGCCCCTCCCACTTACACCTGTTTATCTCACGAACCAGGTGAGTTTTCAAAAGTCTTAGTATGCACATTTGTAAGTTTAATTGATACCTTTCGATCGGTATATAGCTCGGCCTGATCGGGCAGTCATAGCAAATTTTCCATTCTTCCTGTGTATATATGCTAGTCGCTTTCGCACACTTCGTGCTGCTTTCGTCACTAGCGCGGACTGCCGTCCGCAGTGATAGACTTAGGATCGTTCAACAAAGGGTAATCCCCAAAGGTGTTGCTTTTTGGGCAGGGATTAACTGAAAGGTTACCCTCTCTCTCTCTCTCTCTTTCTCTTTCTCCCTCTTTTGATGCCCTCTCGCTCTTTCTAGAGTATCTGTAAGATAAAACCCCCTCTCAAGTGCTCTTGAGCTCGTTTCATTTTATGAGATGTATGTTGGGTCAATTTATTGTTGTTGTTGTTGTTCAGGGCTGCACTTGACATTCACAAGATGTGCTGGAAAATTAGCAAAAAAAAAAGAAGATGAAGACAACATCAATACTATGAAAAATGATCTCACACACACACACACAACAATGCTGAGCGTAACTTAAGATTGCAAAATCTTTAAGAATAGAATGGAAGTTGGCTTTGAACTGAAGGAAACACACACTTAACACACACACAACAATTATGAAGTGTGAAGTGCATTAAAAAAAAAAAAGAAATAAGAAAAAAAAAACAATGAGGTAATTCAAAAAACACACACAACAAATTAGATAAATACAAGAGGCGAGAGGGAGCTGTAGCTAAAGATGGAGCTCCAGATGGAGTAGAAGAGACAGAGAGAGAGGGAGACAGAAAGAGAGGGAGACAAGCCCAAAAGACCCGCATCACAGACAACAACAACAACAACAGCAGCAACAACACAAATGACATTGACATAATGATTCTTAGTTAGCGTTTACAATTTCAAAGTTGTTTCTATTGTTATTGCTGTTGTTTGTTATTGTTGTTATTGCTGTTGTTGCTGTTGTTGTTGATGTTGCTGCTGTTGTTGTTGCTGTTGTTGTTGTTGCTGCTGTCTTTCAATGTGACGGCAACTGTGTTCCGGCGTGTGTCGCTTGTGAGACTTTTGACAAGTTTTCTTTTGTTTTGTTTTGTTTCTTCAGTTCTTTTTTTTTCTTCCATTTGCATACCCTGTAAGAACTTAGCCGGGGGTTATACCCAATGTTTGTAGATAGTATACAGTACTCCCTATTTATAGATTTATGCTTTTAAATTTAGTTTTAAGCCATGTAAGCAATTGGGTATAAATGATCTTTAGAAAAAAATTTTGGTACAAAACTTCGCCCAACACAATTGGAAAAAAACAGAAAGACAACTTTTAGTAAGGATCATATTATTAGATTTCCAATTAACTACAAGGTTATATGCCAAAAAAAAAAGTTAATAAATGTCTACCAATTTTTGGAAAATCTACCGCCCAAGTGATAAATGAAAAGAAAGCTAGAATATATTTTTTAATATTTAATGATAATAAGAGTCGTTGTTAAACTTATAATCTAAGTAAAATGATGAATATACCTTTAAAAAAAAATTTGAAATAATATGTATCTACATTTTCTGTTAATAAAAAATACAGGTTCGAGAAAAAAAATTTTTTTGGCCCAAAAAATAGCTTTAATTCTGACTAATTTTTTTGGATAGAGACGAACCGCAAAATCGTCCTTCCAAGGATGAAAATTATGTTAAAAGGACATTTGATCCTTTGGTTCTGTTGAATTTTAAGAGTCCTGGTTTTAACAAGAGTATTAACACCAAGTTTGTCAGAATCGGACCGTAAACAATTAAGATATAAATTTAAAAATAAAAAAATAATTAAACTCAAAAAGCGCGGACCAGGAATTCATTTTAGAACTATGGTTTCTTCGTGAAAACATCTTAGAATTGACCATAGATTATGATTTTTTGTAAAAAAAAATCGATGCACTCATGTTCAGATGTAATGCAATTGATCTATCTAAAAATTGTTAAACAGTACAATAATGATTAGTTGCTTTTTTCTTTCTTCTAAGTATATACATTTTCACTTCGCTTATTTACATTGATCAAAATTTTCAAAAAAGCTGTCTTTTTATACAGTAAAATTGTCACAAGTGAAAATTACAGCCTCGTAGGCCTTACCGTTTTGCCTTCACAATATCAGTGAATATCAATATCAATATCAATGAGTTTTGTTTATAAAGATTGTGTCATTTTTAAAAAGAGAAACCAGCTTGGTTACTCCATGCATCAGTTTATTATTTAGTTTAAAGGGTATTTCAACTTCGACTTGAATCGTTTACTTTTTGGGCATTAATAAATAGCATCTGAGCGAAGCTTGAACAACTTAATGAGCAAGACACTTGAGGCTAAGTATTTAGTTGCTGTCAGTCTTTGTTTCTCTGTTTCTCTTCTATTCCTTTCTTGCTCCCTTCTTCATCTGCCTGTTCGTGTTGAGTAACCCCAAACCGATCGCCCACCCAACGAAACTTTAACCAAAAAATTCTTAATTGCACGCCTTTGGGGCAATTTGTTGTTTTTTTCGTAGTTGTTGTTCAAAATTGTTGTTGTTGTCGTTATTTTCGCATAACTCTTAAAACTCAGTTGGCAAGATCATGATGTAAGCTGCCTAATTTGACTTCACCTTTTATTCATCAGGTTCGTCCGGTTCGGTTCCATCATAATTCATAAGCTTTTGCACAATTTTCGCAGCCATTTGGCACTCAGTTTTTTTTTAATATGTTGTCTTTTTTTTCTACTCATTTGAAACACACATTCAGACTACTCACACTCATGCCCGTAACATTCATTCATTCATCATTCATTCGCATGGCATTTGATGGTGTTTCATTATGTTCAATGGGTTTAACACTCGTTTACAGAGTGCAACCACCCAACAAAAAATAAAAAATAAAATAAAAAAGGAAAATGAGAACGCTGCAAGTGAGTGTGCTCGACTGCAAGATACCCTGTAATGCCTCAAATAACTATAAATATATTTTCACTCTTTTTCAAACACATTCACATCATCGTTTTTCCTGATATTCAAGGAAATCTAGACTAAAATTATTTTAAGCCAGCGGTGGGGTGAATAGGCAGAAAAATAGTTGGGAGTAGTCGCTGCTCCCGGAGCCACAGCGTGCCCACCACTGATTTAAATTGACATAAAAAAATCTTCATATTAAATGAAATATAAAAAATCAACTTGATCTAAACAGTTTCCTTCGCTTTGGCCGCAACAAACTATTGCCTACAGTTTTAATTACCCGTTTTCACACATTTTCACTGCTTACAGGGTATTAAGAGCTAAAAAAAAAATAAAATCCGTTGATGACTAAACGTTATTAAATGTAATGAAATTTAAGTACGCGCCGCTGTCGTTTGCTACCCCTGACCCAGTAACGAGTTTATAATAGGAACACACACTACATAAACACACACACACACACACACACTATAATCACACACACACAGATACAAATATGTTCATATCTCATAAATATGCTTTTGATTAGAGCCGCCAGCCGCCCGCATCGTCGTTGATTTTGTTAATAGGCAACAATCGTGGCGAGGCATTTAATCGACCAACCCCACCCCATTCCGCCCTCGTGCCCCGCCCACCGTTGAGCGGTTTAAATGATTAGGCCCCATAGAGTGTTAATTTGACAATTGCCTCGACAATGCCAAAGCCGAAGCCCAAAAGCCGCAGGTAACTAGAAATTGACTACTTACAAAACAATCATCATTTGATCTTAGATTTTGAGGTGAAGATAAACTTTGAACTCATTCAAGATCAATCGCTGGATTGCTTGAAAAGTTACAGCCGCTAAAAGTCTTTTAACGATTTGAAAATTAATAAATTAAACTACTTTTAAAAGACTCACCGAAGTAAGGATCAATGTACGATCAGTTTTAAAGATCAGTTTTCAACTGCCACAGGTCTATAGATTTTAATAAGTATACTTTGATCTCAATAATAAGAATAAACGATTATTTTAAGGCACACGCCTGTGACTCGATCAATGATCGCTAAGATCAGTAAAAGATTTGCTTTAAAATTGTAAAGAAGCAAAAGCAAAGAAAATTTGATAGTAGAGATCAATATTTAAATCATTTAGAAAGATCTTTGGGATGAATTTTGGATCTGTTGTATTATATTCTTTAAATCTAATTCAATTTTTTAGTACATTCCGATGGCTAGATCAATGCAATATCACCTCAAAGAGCCAATACATTTCTAAGCAACCAAGTGAAGTTGTTGTGACGAATTGATCTGTAGAAAGATCTTTGCAAAAATCAGACAGATTATGATCGAATCGAGTCTCGATCGATTTATTTAAATGGAAAATCTCTTTTGAGATGCTCAAACTACTTAACCTGTCTAGTTTTTCAGAAAATTAATTTGAGTTTCATTGTTGAATGATAAAATTTGATAAAGAATTGAAATTGTAAGAAACTGGTAAATCTCTTTTTTTTATAGATGCAACATCCGATTGTTTCATTGAATACATCCTTTATAAGCTTGAACTGACAGTCGATTTACTCGCGATCGTTTGGTTAAAGCATTAAAGTTGGTTTCACTTCAAGTGAAACTTTGGGGTTACATTGTCGTCTAGCCCATTGTTGAGGCAAGTTTCAAATGATTTTATTTCACCCACAGCCCACATATTATGAGGCATCCATCAAAAGCTGGAATGGCCAACATGCGATCTGTGATATTTTATGTGCGATCTGCAGATCTTCGGATCTGTGGAACTCGGAGCAATTAATAAACAAATAAAAATGGCAACAACAATGCGGGTCCATGACCACAACACGCCCCCAGGGGCAACAACTAAATTTACAACATGATGGGAATCCGCCAAATGATCATAATGATGATCACAATGATGATCATGATGTTGATGTGATGCCATCAGATGGGACATGGGAAGCCAAACGAAGATGCGTCTGCGCAATTAATTGAAATGAAGTGAAAAAATGAAAAGAAAACGACAACGACAACGACAACAAAGACTCTGATAAATGCGACAGACTAACGTGGCAACACAATGTGGCATCTGCCACACAGCAAGGGCAATCTTTCAGCTCCATTAATGACTAACACAAAATAACAAGAATCTGATAGACTGTTTATTCTGACTGATCGAGTGCCAGAATTTATTGTATGATAATTTAATCAACTGAGTTGCAAATGGTAATCAATGATTAACGTATTTCAAGCTTAGAATTTTGAGTTTTAAGTGATCTTCATTTGAGTGCTGATATTGCTTAAACAAAAATACCATTGACTGATCATTGTCTGTTCTGAAGAATTTCTAAAGACTTTGAAGCAAATAGAGATCCTGTCAGTTCCCGAAATTATATAAAAAATTGATCAGTTGAGAAACAAATGAGGATCTCTGATCAGTTGAGAAACAAATGAGGATCACTGATCAGTTGTGAAACAAATGAGGATCACTGATCGTCTAGTTTAAAATCTAAGATCTCGGATGGTTATGTATATTATTTCAGAATATTGCTTTTTGAAAGTCTTATCATAAGCTGATCAGTTTAAAACATATACTTCCTTTCACAGTTAACTCACACTGTTATCTTCAGTCTCTTTTAGTGATACAAAGTGATTAAATCAACATAAAAATATGACTTAAATCGGTCTTTTAGAAACAGAACTCAAACTTTTTCTAACAGTAAGTGATCTTTTTTATAAGACTCTTTATTAAAAGATTGTTAAAAACAAACGTTTATATTTTCAAATTAATAAAAGTCTATTCAGAAGTACTTGAAAACTTCACCAAAGTAATTTTCTTATAACCCAATATATTTATTAATTTTTTTTCTTACTCTCTCATTTATTCTTTTCCGCTCCCTCTTTCTCTCTCTCTCTCTTTCCAGTATCTTTCGAACTGATCTGGCTCACTTGATATGTTTCGTGTTGAACCAAGAACTCAACTTGCATGGCCCTCATTGCAATCGTATCGTAATATTATCTATCTTGGGAGATCTTGACAAAAATCGATGCATCATTATCATCGTCGCCTCGTCTTCAACCCTTGGGTAAGCACTTGACACACACACACACACACACACACACACACACACACACACACACACACACACACACACACACACACACACACACACACACACACACACACACACACACACACACTCACAAGCACACGTCAATTGAGTTTGTCCATTTGGCTGAATCTGTCCAATAGATATTAATAAATATTGAAATATGGCTAGAAAAAAAATATTAAAATGAAAAAAAAAACTGTCGATTAATGACAAACGATGACAAATGGTTTCCCGGCCGATTGAGCAATCGTTCGAACCGATGGAATCACTGGAATCAGCCAAAATCAAATCGTCGGTGTATCGATGGATTGTTTGGATCGTTGGGATTGTCGTTAATTGTTTTGCTGTTCACCTTTAACGTCTGTTTCCATCTATGAATTCATTTGTGCCACGTCGTTGTGCCCAATTTGTCTTTAGCCTTTTTTTTGTCAATTTCTTTATTTATGTTTTGTTTTTTTTTTGTTGCCTCGTTTGAATAACAATTGAGGCAAGTTATGATAAGCGAGTGGAAAAGCGACAAGAAATCGAAATGAAATCGAAACCAAAACACAACCAAAAATCCAATTCAACATCATGATGATGATGATGCGTCACATTTTTTTTGGCAAACAGAACCAAATTCTTGACCTACGACAAATTAAGCGATATATATACGATCTATATACGATATATAGTGGACGACAGCATCTGCCGACAAAATGACGAAACGTTTGGTATTTTTATTTCAATTTCTTGGCCCACTGCCGATGATTCACACCGATTTTCACAGAACCAAGTGATTATTGTTGTGGCATTTCTATATCATCGCACACTCAATGAGTGTGTATCTGGGATGATTACCGGGTCTGGGACTGGGACTGGGTCTGCTGCTTTCTGGGTGCCCACTGATAAGCCCAGTTTGCGTCACATTTTCGTGAGTGTAAATATTGAAAACCAAAGTGTATTTTCAGAAGAGTGTAGAAAAGAAAGAGTTTTTTTTGGGGAAAAACTATTACAAAGCTGTCGTATCTATTGTTGAGTCTATAGCGTCAACTTTTTATGAATGAAACCCACAATAAAGCTGATAATAATGCATATCTACAGAGCTATAAATAGACAGAACATATTACTAATAGTTAACTATAAATGACGGAAATGTGGATAAGATAAAAATCTGCATAACCTAGTCAGAAACATCAACCGATTAGTATACAAATTTGGGGAAAAATCTTGTTAGAACTGATACAAAATTTAGGTATTATAATTGCTTAAAATTAAAAAAGATTCTACGATTTTTAAAGAAAAAATTCCTATTTATAACTAAACCCAATAATATTCAATGAGTTTTACTTCGAATCCCGAAAACGTGTATGGTATTGGAAGAATTCTTTCCAAGAGTTAAAGTTCTTTATAATTTAGTTTAAATATGGAAATATTAATAGGATAAAGCCGTAAGAGATTATCTCAAAAGTTTCTAACAGAAACTTCTTAGTTTTTTAACCATCAAATCGAGTTCCGAAATCCACTTAAGATGAGGTATATGCTATAAGTAAACTTAAGCTATAGACTAAACGTAAAATATTTCTGAACTGAACCTCGAAAAACATTAATACTTAGATACTTACCGTTGAGTTTGTAGAGTTTTTATAAGTTTGTTTTATTTTAGTGTTTGTTGGAATCGCCCTGTAAAGAGAAAAGTGAAAACAAAAGACTTGAATACTTGTAATGTGAGAATATTAAAATTAAATATAAAAAGTATTCAAATGTTAATACAACTTTTGCAAATGTATTGTGTGACATCATCAGAAATAAGTGTGTAAGTGAAAAACGGTAAATGGAGTTTTATTTGCTTTTTGTCATTGAGCGTTACACACGCACACGCACACACACACACACACGCAAACACAGAGTGAGTTGCTCTAAACAAATAAGTCAATAAATAAAGGCGTTAACTTGGTTCGAATGGCCTACGTAAATATGCGATGAAATGCGCGAAAACTACGAGTACGAGTCATGATGAATACGCCGTGGGACAGACGGACGGACGGACGGACGGACAGATAGGTAGACTGACAGAAAGACAGATAGACTGACATTAAAAATATATACTATATATATGTATATATAAAACATATATAGATGAATAGACGGACAGGCGGACAGATACGAGTAAAACCGATACAACTCGTCAGCTTCGTGTAGGCTTGTTTTGCAATAACACACACACACACACATATTCTTACATTCGCAAAGTTGGCAATAAGCTAAAAGCCGACAAATGTTTGACAAGCGGAAATGGCAAAAAGCACAGCAAACACACGCAGAAAACAGCATACAATAAATTCAAAGAGACCGAGAGATCCAATGACTTGACTCTTGAAACCATCCCAAAAAATATAAAAAAAAATCAAAAACAAGAACCGATCTGTAGAACATAAAGTGCTTGAAGAAGTCCTGCTTTCCAGGAAACATAAAACGACTTTTAAGTCAACATAACAAAAGCCCTAAAGATTGATATTTTAAAAGCTGACAATGTGATCAATTCTTTTCTTTTGTTAGTGACTTCCAGATGTGGAAAGATGCTTCCAGTTGCACTGGAAATGCTAGTAGATGTTAGAACTTGAGACTTTTTATAAGTTACATCAAATTTTGAACTGCTTAAAGAATTTCAAAACTACTTTTTTTTGTCGCAAGAAACTTCCAGTTTTCTACAATGGTACTTCCAGTGGGGAAAATAGAAGTGGAAACATTTTCAATTTGGAAAAGATACTTTCAATAATGGAAAAATACTTCCAGTTGTGCAAAAGAGGAACCTTTAGGCTATACTTAATTCAACTATAAGCTTCAGAGAAGAATTGGAAAACTACTTCCAGTTATGGAACGTTGAAAGTATATTTATCGTCCGATACATTCAGGTGTCAGAAGATACATTCAATTCAGTTGTCGAAAAATACTTCCAATCATGAAAAGATACTTTTTAAAATGCTTGGAAATGTTCAGAAAGTGTTAGAGAGCACGAACTTAGAGAACATAAGGCATCAAAGAGTCGTTAATAAATCTGTAAATACTTAAAGACATTTTCAGATGTGAAAAACTACTTCCAACTTTGGTAAGATACTTTCATTCAGACCCGAAGCCCTCAACACAACTGAATTACTATTGAATCCTTTGAGAGTTCTGGGCATCCCAGCACGTCTTCACACCTTTCCATTGTGACTTTCTTGAGTTCCTGCCGTTCCAGTGAAAAGCGTAGTGTTCAAAGTTGTTTGATGATTTCAGCGGTTGTCATGGGCTGCCTGTTGTCGTTGTTATTGTTGTTGTTGTTGTTCCTTGAGATTAACACCAGGTAGAGTCGTGCCTCGGACAAGGTCAATGCCATAACATTTTCATATGTTTATGTATATTTTTTTTTGAGCCGTTAATAAAGGCCCCTGTTGTGCATTAATTGTTGACCTTTGGCTTGGTCCTTGGTGCGTCAACAGTGTGTGTGTGTGTGAGTGAGTGTGTGGGTGACAAATGCCTGCGCATGCGGTCATCAAGGTCGCCGCCCGAACAGCTGACATGACTCAATCACTCTCCTCCCTCCCCTTCAATACTCCTTGTGCAAACAACAACAAACTTTATATTACACATTTCAAATGACTCATGGCAATTTTCACAAGTTTCCCATTCCCCCTCACCCCCCCTAGAGCTTTTACCTAGCCAAAAATTTTGATACTTTCGTCATTTATATCGCATTCTATTGCAATTTCCATTTGGAAATGTCACTCGACTCATTCCTTTTGTGGGCGGAACTCGAATAGTTTCAGATTAAATAAATGTGTTTTATTTACAATTGCATGAACATTTTCTGGGGTGCCACAGAAATCGCGTTCGATTGAATTTCACTTAAATTTCATACAAATTTAAGTGAAATTCAAGCGAAAGCGATTTCTGTGGCATCCTCGTTTGATTTGCATTTGCTATAATCATACCCTATGAACTTGTGAAAATGCTAAGTAAAATTATCTTAATTGCTGAAGGTGCTTGAGAACTCAGAAAACTGAGAGATTACAAAATATAGAGCAAAAAAATGCTTTTGAACATACACATTTTACCCCAGATGGGACTTGAACCCACAATCCCCGGCTTAGGAGGCCGATGCCTTATCCATTAGGCCACTGGGGCTTGAATAACAATTGACATCCACTCAATTAAATAGATTAATCCCGAAAAAAAAGTATTAAAGTCCTTAAAAAAAATGCAACCATAGTAATCTGGGGTGCCACAGAAATCGCTTTCACTTGAATTTCACTTAAATTTGTATGAAATTTATTTATTTTTATGAAATTTGTATGAAATAATAATTTATAGCAAATGAAAATTTTTCTACGAATTTCAAAAGCCAACATGCATTTAAATTTTGTTTTTTAATTCAAAAAAAATTATTGTTGACCCACTGTTAATACAAAAGTATATGGAATTCAGAGAGTTCAACTTTTAAACAGATTAAACTGGATCAGGGCAACTTGCCAGCGTGTTCACCTTTAAATCAGCAGCGAAACCGGTAGGGTGTTTGCTAGTCGATCACTTCCGGCTTTGAAAAACAATTGTAATTGTTGTTAAAGTCTTATCATTACAAGTCTAATACGAAACAAAGAAATATAGAAAATGTGCATTAAAAATATAGTAGAAATTAATGTAGCATTTAATCGATGCCAATAAACTACATATTGTAAGTAGTGAATAATGCATGCATAAGTCAGTGCATTTTGCATGCACATTCCTCTGCAGACATACGGATAGACAGAGACAGAGACAGAGAGAGTGCCGCTTGTCTGGCAATCTGACAAACTGACAGTCTGACAGTTATTGGGTGGCCTGGCAAATGGATAATGGGCAATAATAACAATAATTTTTAGCACCCAAAATAGACAATCGAATTGTTTTATACATAATCGCGTTTTCCCATTTGATTTGTTTGACTGCGCGACACGCAAATCGATGGTTGCCACCCTACAAAAAAAAAATTAAGACAACAACAACTAAAACAACAACAAGAAAACTTACGTTTAATTCTGCGCTTAGTTTGCTGCACGCGACGCAAACGCCGAAAAAAAATCGCGATTAACACAATGCAAAAAAAAAACCGTCTATCGACAAGGAAGCACGTTATTATGTATAACGGTTAATGTGCTAAGATGTTGTTGCTATTTCTTTAGCCCCAAAAAATAAACACACACACAAAAACATAACAAAATTTTAAAGAAAAACACAAACAAACAGCACAAGAAACGGCAACGTCGGCAACGACGCTAACGTTGACGCTGACGCTGACGTTGACGCTGGACGCTGACGACGTCCGTGCAAAGCCGCAGACAATTCGCGAAAACTGCGGCGATTGCCAGCGACGTCAGCGACGACAAAGAGCGACACAGGACGAAACGAAACTGCGACTGCGACTGCGACTCCGATTCCCAATTCGAATTCCAATTACGTTTTACGTTTTGCGTGTTCGCGACTCTGCCCATATGACAATTGCCAATGCACGGCAGCAAGGGTTGCCTCGGGTTCGTGGCCAGCTTCGTTTTTGGGCTCGGTCGCGAACAGAGAGAGTGAAAGAGAGAGAGAGAGCGGGAGAGAATTAAACAGCTTCCGCGCAAGTCCTGCCGCAGCAGACAAAATAGTGCGGTTAGAGACAGTGGTACTAGTGCTAACAGATAACAATTGAAAGTTTGCTACTTATTAAAATTTTTTTAAATGGGGATAAGAAAAAAAATGTATAAATCACATAATATGTTATTAAAAATCAATAAAAATTGCAAATAAATAACAGATATCTTATTATTTTTTAAATAAAAATTATAATTACATTAACATTTCTAAAAAAATGTTAAGCTAGCAACATTATCTATAATTTTTTATTAGAGATTTAAATATTAAAATTTTTGCAAGGACTCGACTAGAGATGGGCACGGGTCGGGTCGGACCTCGGGACCCACGGGCCTTTTACAAAATTGTCGGGTTCGGGCCAAAAAGTCTCATTTCGGGTCGGGTCGGGCCGGGCTCGGGCCTAACTTCAAAGCCCGAAAGCCCGGAACACACCAAAATCTATTGCATTTTTGAAAGATTAAGTTCACGAATGACTAAATAGCCTAGTTCAATTATTGGTACGACGCACTCATTTGAATCTGCCTGTAGTGAAAGGGTATTTGCCACATCTGGAAATGTTTTGTGCGAAAAAATAACTAAGCTTGCTAAGTTCCAATTTGGAAAAGATTTTATTTTTAAATAAATTTGGTTTTTTTTTAATTTTTCGGGCGGGCTGGGCGGTTTTCGGGCTTTATAACAAAAGTATCGGGCGGGCTTGGGCCTTTTTTCCATCGGGAGTTTCGGGCTCGGGTCGGGCCGGGCCTGAAAAATGAGGCCCGCGCCCATCTCTAGACTCAACTGCATTTCATAAATTTTAATTTCAACCTTTATACGTTTTTTTTAGTTTTGCAATTTTTAACCAATGTACAGTGGACTTCAACTTGCTTGAATATTAAAATGTAATCCATAAAATGCTATCTGTGTTGTTGTTTGGGAAATAGTAGCAAATGGCAGTGGGGAAAAGAAACAGGCAGCAAGAGTAGAGGGGATGGAGAGTGAAACAGGCGCATGCGTTTCGAAAGGGGACAAAACATATGTATGCCAGAAGAGAGAACAGACTCAATCTTCGACTCAACTTGTGTGTGTGTGTTTGTGTGTATTTATCAGCATTTGTGTGTTTTGAGTGTATGGCCAGCGGCTCTTTAGCTTATCAGTAGTTGCATTCGTTCCGTTTGAAAAGAAATTACCACAGCAGCCAGCTTTAAGTATGACAAACTCATCACGCAATAAAGCCGCTCTCATATTCTTACTCTCTGACTCTCGCTCTCTCGCACTTGGCACCATCCTTGGCTCTCGCAGATTGTGGATCCGATTGTGATTGCGAAGCGGCGTCCAACAGGCGTAAACAGCTGTCAATTGTTTGTCATGTTTGTTTACACACACACACACACACACACACTTTAACACATACATATAAAGGGCCCATGCAAATTAAAAACTCTTTTTGTTATGGTTCTCGGCATTGTTTTGGCTGTCTTTCTTATCAAATTGTATCCAGTTTCATTTTGTTTTGATTGGTTTTTCATCTGTGTCATTTGTCATTTGCTGATTGCTGTTTTTAATTAGCAGCCTGGTACCGTTAGAGCAGCTGTATTAGTTATGATTATACTTGATTGTGTGCATGTATTCGTAAGTATGTGTTTGTGTAGTGTGGGTGCTGATGCACTTCCTGGCCGCACAGTGACCCACTTCCATTCTATAAATGTTGACTTGACAGTTGTTGAATTTAAATATTTTTTACTTTCATGCATACCATGAGCATTTCTAGGAAAATTGCACAAGGCCAAGTTAATGCTATTAAAGCAGAAATAAATTCAAAAGCCAACTTTTAAAAATCTTCAATTTTCTTTAAAAGCATTTGCAAAATTATCATAAGTTTAATAATAACATACTATCATTATATTTTTTCTAAGATAAAAATTAAGTTTTTAAAGTCAATCTCGAATTAAATGTCTTATTTTAATTAATCATACATTTAATTTGGCAAAATAAAAACATTTCATGGTTTAAAAATATTTTGGGTTCGTTTAAAAGAAAAAATATTAAAGCTCAGAAGAAATTGAACATTATAAAGAAGTAATGAGATTCAAACTTAATTCAAATAAAATGCAATTTACATGTTTTCATCTTTGTCAAAACAAAATCTTGAAAAATTATACAAAATACTAGCAAAAATATTTTTTTTAATTTTTGTTTGCAGTCACTCTTATAAATGTTTGAAGAATTTTCTGCATCAAAATATTTTTTAGAAAAAATCGAGGAAAATAGTTGAAAAATTTTCCATTTTAAAAATTCAAATTCAATTCGATGGGCACTTAATGGGTTAAAGAAATTTTTGCATCATTAGAACGGGATTTAATTGAATAAAAGAGTAATGTAAGAAACCCGCATCAAGACATCTTTATTATACGCAAATTTGACAAATGTATGCTGTATGAAGACTTTAGTGGTTCACTGTACATACTTAGTTATTTTCCATGCATCTATTTTTTATACATAACGCAGATCTTTCTAATCAACAAGTGCGTGTAATTACGAATAGTTGAGTTGCACTGTTGAAGCTATAGAAGCTAAAGAGATAGAGAACGCAACTAACCGATAAACGGAGCTTCAGCTCTGCTTGATATGCTTCAGAAAGTGACCTACAGATAGTCAGACAAAGGCAGCTTACACACACACACACACACGCACACACACACGCACACACACACACACACACCAGTAAGTAGTATCTTATGGTTATGAGGGGGAATGAGACGAGATGTCGATGCTTGCTGTTCTTGTTGTTGTTTCAGTTCTGCAAACGTGTGCGTTAAGCAAAACTCTTTTTTTTGCCAGTAGATTTTATTATTATTTTGTTGCTCTTTTTTTGTCGCAGATGCTGTTACTGTTACTATTGTTGTTGTTGTTGTTGTTGTTGTTGTTACTGCTGCTTATCGAGTGGCAGCAAACAAACAATTCAGTTTCAATCTGAGCTTCATTTTCGTTTGCAATCAAATCAAACATGGAACATGTGTAACGGCACATTGACGATCTCTTTTGTTTTGATACCCTGTACCCATTGAAAGTCGACAAAATAGGCGGTATAGTGACTTTGTGCAAATTAATATGAATAAAAAATGTAAAAACTGAAAAAATAAAATATGTTGAAAAATTGCTCAATGGGGACAAATTGGCAGCACGTTATTGTTTTGACCAGGAATAATTTCTTAAAATACAGTCGAACTTTCCTAACTCGAATCACCATTATCCACGAAAAAAGTTCGAGTTAGGGAAGTAGAATTGTATGAAATTTGCCTAGTATTGCCACTCGATTTTGTTCGAGCTAGAGAGACTTCGAGTTAGGGAAGTTCGACTGTAATTAAACTTAATAAACTATGTATTTCTGTTTTTTAACTTCATAATTTCTAACACTTTTTGCAATATACAATATATTTGTATACCCCAAGCTCTATTATCTTGATCAATATCCAAATTTGAGTCGATTTGGATTATAGATTCCACAATATCATGGAATAATGAGTGGAAAAGCGAGTTATAAGAATCAATTTTAAAGTTAGAGCTTTTGCACTCATGATAAATATTTTAGTCCCGATTGATCTGCTTGAGTTTTCTGAGCTTTCCTCAATTCTTACAACAAAAAATGTTTGATCCTTAAAGCAAAATTTGAATGTTTCCAGAGCTTTGAAACTCTTTATTTAATTGTTTTGCTTTTATTCTTATATTTTTTTTTATTAAAATCTAATTTTCTGGATTTATTAAAAATTTGTAAATAGTTGTGTGAAGGCTGTCTAGACGCAGGGTATCTCGCAGTCGAGCAGACTCCACTAGAGCGTTCTTAGATGTTTTCACAACATTTTGGCAATCGATTAAGCTGCCGATGCATCGAAAAGGGGAGGCGGGGGCAGATAAACATACAAATACATAGACAGTAAGAAGAAGAAGCGGCAATACCGTTATATCGCCATTTTATTATTGTTTAAAAGTATTGTCTTTGACACCTCTCGATATATTTACATATGAGTGTGTTTGTATTTTTTATAGATATAGTTTTTAACAGTTACCACGCACCTTTTTCTGTATCGTTTTCTGCAACTGATCGAAGCGATTAATGTCAATTCAATTATTCAAATCATATGCAAATTCACGAGCACACCAAGCAAATAACACACACGAAATTAGCTCAGATCGAATTAGAAATTCATAAGTATTCATGAATGCCAATATCATATATAGTTTCATTCAATTCTAATTCGCAGCTTCGAAATTTGTTATTCCAAAATGATGTTTTTTTTTGCAAATTTGTTCGAAAAACATGAACTGAATTTGACACCAAAAGTTCGGAAAATTTTATTCGACTTTGACTGTTATTGTTAATATTAATAATATTTCTATTATTTATTTCATTCACATACACAACAAAAAATAATCAAAAAAAAAACGTAACTAACAGAAAAGGCCGTCGGAAAAATGTTGCGCTTAACGGAAACGCACATGCAACGGTGCACGCGATTGATAAACAACTGAAGTTTTGGCGCGCGTGCTGCGCGGTTGTGCGACCAGCTGAGCAGAAACCGAAAAATACCACCAGAAACTGTCCACATTGCGATGGCTGGCCACACTCAATGCCCAAATGTTAACTTACGAACACTGTTAATGTTAATGTTAATGTTAATGATCTGCTCTACACCAGTGGTGCCGGATTCGCTTTTTTCTTGTCATATCTGGCTTTTTTCAAAGGCCATTTGCTAGAAAAATTTGCAAACAGCGGGCAGCGGAAATTCTGTTTTGTTTTTGATAAAATGCTTCTTTTTAGATTTTTTATAAATGCCCAAATATAGGGAAAATTAAAACCCAATGTAAAAAATTCGCTACGTGAAATGGCAACTAATGACAGCACTGCCAAATTTTAGATAGAAGTCAATTCCTATAAGAATTCTGGGGGCAACAATACTTTTGCAGACCTGACAGTGTACTTTATATAAGGTAAAAAAATATATTTTATTATGAATTATAAATTGTGCTGCTACACATATAAGCAATAAATAAGCAATAATTTCGCACGGATGATAACAACGGGATTATTATATGATAATAAAAATCAGGAAAATGAGGACAACATTAATGAAATTATTCACATCTAATGAATAACAGAGCTGCTGCTGCTCAAATTGTTCAGTTTCTTTTGAGCAACTGATTTTTTGCGCTGTTTTTATGGCTTTTTTTATATTAATTTTTTAGCTTTTTTGCATCGTTCCTTCCGTCAAAAACAGCTTTTTTTCAAACAAAAGTTGGCAGCACTGCTCTACACTTAACAGTGCACTAAATGCATTTAATTATTAAAATGTATTTAAGTGAAATATGTACATAAACAAATTTGGAAAGGAAATTAAAAGTACATATATGCATTTGTAATAATTAAAAAAAACAAAAATTTGTAATGAAAATGCAAAAAATTGTACATTTACTTTACCCCAGATGGGACTCGAACCCACAATCCCCGGCTTAGGAGGCCGATGCCTTATCCATTAGGCCACTGGGGCTTGACGACAACTGTGACAAAATATGCTCATAAGCGACGGCATGTGCGTAAACACAACAAAAACAAGGATAGCAACAACTGTTTCAACAATAAATGTTTAAAGTAAATAAAAGAAAAACTTGATAAACAAAAATATGTACTTATGTGCGAGAGACATGCGATAAAACGCCAATTTAATTTAGTAATACCATACATTTTAATAACAATCGAGCTTAATTAATTAAAGTAATATTATGACATATTCGAAAAGGATTTGAAAGTTTTTATAAAAAAAAAAAGGAATTCTATGAGATTTGTGTAATGGAGATAAATATTATCTTACATATTTGACTATACAGTTGGATAAACAAATGAATAAAATGTATCTTATTATTGAACATTGTATTTGAATATAATGAAGCGTTTCGAAAAGGATTTTCAAAATCCTTGCGCATTTAAAAATTAAAGATTCATCAGATTTGTGGAATGGTGGAATGGTGATGCCGTTATCTTACATAGTTAACAATACAGTTTTGGGTAAGCAATAAATATAAATTATACATATGTTTGTGGAAATGAAATCAGTTTGTCATCTCTCCATCGACATCCTGCCAGAAGGGTTCCGAGAACGTATCCGACTCGGCATCCTCCTGCGGCACAACAGCGGGCGAGGACAGCTCCAATACATCGTTGGACACCTGCTCGTCGCAATCGAGCAGCCATTCATGATTCGGTGTGCCACATGGCGTTGCCATTGCCGCGTTCCCGCTGCCTGCCACATTTGTGCTGCTGCTGCTGCCACTGGCACTGGTGGTGGACGCATTGGGTTTGCTGGCAACATTGCTGTTGCGTGCCGCCTTCGTCAGCTCCTTGACACCCTTCAAGGCACGCTTGAATGTCGGCTCTATCCTGCAAGGCAACCAGAGATCGTAACGATTATTAGCAGGGAGCGTAATCATTATAAGTAATATTATACAAATTACATAGTGAAGATTATTTAAAAATTTTTAGGGATTTTCTTTAATGATAATAATTATATTTGAGCGAACAAATAAAACTTACAAATAATCATTATTTATGATTTTTTTTTTGCTCAAAATAAAACTTACTTTTAAAAAAGTTAACGTAATCATTTTAATTTACTTTTTTTTACGTTTAATGAGTCCACTGGGTTTTTTTTTTAAGGCATATGCAAAAATATTTGGGCAAAATCCTACACAAAAGTCATGAATTAAAAGTGAGTTTTATTTTGAGCGCTAAAAATAAAAATCATAAATAATGTTTATTTGTGGGTTTTATTTTTTTTGCTCAAATTTGATCATTATCATTATTTAATTGTTATATGTATTCTAGTCATGAATTTTTTGATGTTAAATAATTCCATTAATCATTATTTGCGGTTCCTGATTATTAGTATGATAATAACCAGGGACCGCAACTTTTATAGCTTTTAAAATAAAAATTGCAAATAAACAATTATTTTTAGATTTTTGTTTTAAAGTTACGAAATAACTCTTGTTTTTAATTTATATTTAAAAAGTTAAAAGTAGTCGTTAAAATTCATTTTTTTAATAAAAGTGAAATAGAGGCGAACTTCCCTAACTCGAATCACCATTATCCAAGAAAAAAGTTCGAGTTAGGGAGACTTCGAGTTAGGGAATTTTTTTTTTTAGTTTTTTAAAAGAATTTACAAATGCAATAAATCATAGATACATTTCAAATTGCAAATTTTTCTTGTTATTTTCAACAAAAAAGGATTCTAGTTTGCTCAAAACCTGGCAATATTCGCAAAAATTGGTTTCTTCGTTCTTTTGCTGTATTCAGAAGAAGTTTCTGATTCAAATGTCATCATAATTAATATTTCATTTTTAAATATAATGAAAAATGTTTTTGCTGACATACCACATTACTTAGCAACTTTTATTTATTTGATCTACTTTCAAATTCCTTAACTACTAATAAGTTTGAATATTTCTTTAAACATTTTAGTACACTAAAGCGCTGACAAAGAAGTACATTTCGAACATGTTTCCTATAGCAATTTCACAAGCCTATATAATTGTTGATTCTATCATATTACATCACCATATGTTAATGTACATCAATATTACATATCCAAACGATCCGTTAACAAAAGCATAAAACAGAAACGAAAAAAAATTCAAACTTTATTGAAGATTTTCCCGAAAAATTCGACTTACAGAAGCACGGGCCAATATTTTTGTTCGAGTTAAGGAGAAATTCGAGTTAGGGAAGTTCGAGTTAGGGAAGCAGATTTGTATGAAATTTGCTTAGTAAACGCTATTGCCACTCGATTTTGTACGAGTTAGAGAAAATTCGAGTTAGAGAAGTTCGAGTTAGGGAAGTTCGACTGTAACTTTTATTTCTGATTTTTTCAATAAAAATGAATTTTAACGATTATTTTTGGCTTTTTGAATAAGTATTAAATTTGATTTATATCTTAAAAATTGAAAATATAAGTTTTTGGCTAATATCGATAGGAAATTTGGAATTTTGGAATAGGAATTTTGGTGCTTAACATTTTACTGTAGCATATTTCCTTCACTTTGATATTTTAAGTTGAAATTAGCATTCATAACTCTTATTTGCAGTCCCTGATAATAGCTCATAGAACCCTTAAGAACACAAATGAATCTCAACTTGTACGCACCTTAAGGCCAGTGTGAAGAAATGCAATGCACCATCGAAATCGTTCTCCTCGCTGAGATATTCGCCGAGCATGGCAAACAGATTCGGATGCGGATAATTCGTGACTTGTTTGCGCAGCAATTTAATGGCATCCTTGGAGGCGCCTTCATCTTGCAGGAGACCCGCCATCAAAGCAATGCTCGGCGGATAATGCTCATCAATTTGCAGCGCCTTCTCCGCAAATTTCTTGGCGCTCTTCTTGGCGTCCGCCCGGCCGCGACTGAACAAGGTGACGCCCAGCATTGTGTAGCCCCGCGGCGAGGTGGGGAAATAGCGCACGGCCAGCACGCACATGGTCTGGGCGTCCTTCACCCGTTTCAGCTCCAGATAGCTGGTGAGCAATCCCTTGTAGACCTCAAAGCGATATGGCGCCAGGCATTGGGCACTGCGACACACCTCGATGGCCTCCTTGTGCCGTCCCAGGCCATTTAAGAGCCGGCCACGCAACAGCAACGCCTCCACGTTGCGCGGATCGATGGCCAGGGCGCGATCCGTGAAGATCAAGGCCCGCTCGCTCTTGTGGCCCATGAACGACAGCTGGGCGTAGAGGAACCAATGTGACGAGGTGAATGCACCGTTTGCACTGCCTCGAATTCGCATCGGCGACATCAGTTTCTCCTGCTCCACCTTCTTCTTGCTGTTGTAGCCATAGCAAACGGCCAGGGGACACAGTGCCTGCATATTGTGTGGATTGATCATGGCTGCCATGGCCAGATACTGCTCCGCCTGCCGGTAATTGCCATAGTAATACCAGCATTTACCGATCTTGGTCAGCAGATGCTCGTTCTGTCGCAACATGGTCGTATCATTGAGATGCTGGAATGTCTTGGCCGCCTCCCGATGCTTGCAGCCGTACATCTGGGCATGTGCCTTAATCCAGCTGCTCAGCCATTCAACGTTCTTGGCCTGCGGCGCGGCTAAAGGAGTAACAAGCAATTATAGACGAAGAATCATTTGGAGTAAATCATTCATACCATTTACCGCCATCGAATGCACCTCGCTGCCATCGATGCCCAGCTCGATGAGCGCCTCAATCGCTGTCAGCGACATGGGCGAGTCCCGCAGCACATCCTTGTAGGCAACGGCAATTTCGCCTTTGCTCACGCCACGCCCATGATGATGCAGGAGGCGGGCGAGCAGCATATTGAGACGGGGCGTGCGTGACTTGACCGCCTGCAGCGTGCCTATGGCCATGCTATATTCGCCCAGTTCTCTGTAGCAAACGGCAATGCGGTAGCTCAGCTCCACATCCTGGAACTGACTGTAGAAGAACTCAATTTCCGAGAGGCGGCTGCTCTTGTATCGCAGCATTGCCTTGCGCTGCATCACAACGGCCTCCAGCTGCTGGCACGCCATCCGATAGTTGCGCTCCTCATAGTTGGCCGTGCTCAGATATAGCAGATTTTGGTATTCCATCTCCAGAGTCGCCACATTTCGATCATTTTGCAGCACTGTCGACAAAAGGCTTGCCTGCAATTTTCACAGTTACATACATATATATGCAGTTGTGTGTGAGTGTGTGTGTGTGGAAGTTATGATTTTTCATTTATGCAAAATGGACTCTCAATGCGTTGCCTTAAAGCTGCTGCTGTGCTGCAGCCTTTAGTGGTACTTACCGCTGGTATCACACATTCGTATAAACCACTGTCATATAGCATTTGCACATTAGAAAATAGGTCGTTTTCCATAATGTTTGTTTGATTGTGTTGCCGCCACAGCAGTAGAGCTGGAAAACTATCGATTTATCTCAAAATATCGAATGGCGCCAATATCGAGGTTTTCCCAGTTCTACGCCACAGCAGTGTTGCTAGCTCTTCGGGTCATGAAAAATCCAAAATAACCTTTGATAAAAGCCTAGAAATAGCCAGATAATTTTGTTGGTAGCTGAAAAAAACGGTAGAGTAGTAAAACGATATTTTTATTGATTTAGTCCAGTGTTTTTGGAATATTTTTATGCAAAAAATTCTTCAAACAATTCTGGGAGTAAATGCAAAAAAAAATGTTAAAAATCTCTTCGCTAATATTTTTTATGGCTTTTTAAAATTTGCTAAAAATAGCTTTTTTAACCCCTTTTTCCTCCTTCTCATACAAAAAGTGGATTTTTAGCAATTTTCAAAAAATCATAAAAAAATACTACATAAAAAACAATAAAATCGCGATCGAATCATAAATTGTGAAATACCTCTTTAGTGATGGTATAAAACTCGATTCAATTGATTTCATAGTTAAAAACGATAAAATTTAATGGTCTTTTGGCTTAAAGTTATTTTTTGCCATTCGAATGGAAAAAATACCACTAAGTATTTAAGTGTGGCTTCGTAAAGCATAAAAATACATGAAGTTACCAGATGTTTTCAAAAAGCTAAATTTATTTTTGAAGTAGCTTAAATTCCCGCTACCCGCTGTTTAACAATTTATCCCGCACTTGCCAGTTGCAACCCACTAAATCTGTCGGGAAAATAGCTAAATTGGCAACACTGCTTGTGACTGGAACTTGGTATGTGAACAATTGCCGCCACACCTATCGCAGCAATTCGATAAATAATATATCGAATTGAGAGTTATGGCAATTAAGTAGTTTTTTTTTGTCTTCTTTTGAATAAAAATAAGTAAATAATCAAATAAATTGAAATGATATTAGCACGCGTTGCTGTGGAAGCGGCGTTCGTTCGAAGTCTACGCGCCATACCCAAAGCACAGACGTTTAAGCTGCCAAGCAGCAACTGGAGTCCGACACCAGTGCCAGTACAGTGGCTGCAAACAGTAAACAGACGGCTGGCGTCGAGTATAACAAAGGACGCAACGGAGGAGCAGGCAGCAGGAGGAGCAAAGAACCTTAAGAATCGTGTGGCAGGTGGCGGCGTTGGCGTTGGCGGTGTCAAGACACTGCCACAGGTGGATGAGCCGCTAGAGACGGCGCTATCGCCGAGTCGAACGCGTGCGTTGCGCAAGAAGAATCGTCTGGCAATCGATGAATTGTCGGCACTGGGATTCCTCAACACACGCGGCTATACGACCGCGGATGAATACAATCTGGAGGAGCTGCACGCGGCGCTCAAGCAACAGAATCTGTATGAGACGAAACGTTTCTTTTCCACCGACAATCTGGGCACCGAGCAGAATGTTCTATTCGTGGCCGCCAAATATCCGACGGGCGAGCAGCCGCGGGAGATTTTCTTCTTTCGCGAGGGCAGCGTTGTATTCTGGAACTGCAGCGACATCGAGACGAACAATGTGCTCAACTTTCTGCGCCACTTTGAGCGGGAATCGTATGTGAGTGCGCTGGTGCACGGCGAGAGCGAAATGATGCCCTACACCTATATTGCGTCCACTTCAGTGGATGTGGAGGGGGATCTCGTGCAATCGGACAGCAGTGATTTGGATGTTGCGTCGCGTGCCTTCTTCCAGAACGGCAAGTTCTATGTGACGCCCGATAGCGATAATTTCCTGTACAAATACACATTCTCCAATGCGATGGCGCAGTCCATCAAGCTGGGCATGTGGGAGGCGACCCTGGATCGCTATATTGATTCCATGGAGTATTTGACGGAGGATCTGAAGCGGGGACGACGCTTGCGCATCTCGCGCGCCTCGATGCTGAGGAAAACGGGTGAATTGTTCGCGTTGCGGCATTCGATCAACCTGTCTTCGGATCTGCTGGATGCCCCGGACTTTTACTGGGATCGCGAGGAGCTGGAGGGTCTCTATCTGCAGGTGTGCTCCTATTTCAGCATATCGCGTCGCACCAAAGTCATGAACGAGAAGATCAATCATTGTGTCGAGCTCGCCGAACTCGTCTCCCACAATCTGAACGATGCCCATCACATTCGGCTCGAGTGGATGATCATCATACTGATTATGGTCGAGGTGGGATTCGAGATTTTGCATTTCGTCGAGGGTGCATTGCATCAGGGATCAGATGCATCATCAGCCCATCATTCGGCCAGTCCGTATCCCATTTCCGAAAATAGTGCCTAAGCTGAGCTGTACACATACATACATATGTTTTATATTGTTTTAATATGCAGTATGTCAATTGTTTTCACAATATAATTAACATTTTTATTATTGTTCAAATTGGCGCTAAAAGCTATCGAAATTTTGATGAATGTGGCAGTTATCGGAACTGTGCAGGTCGACTAGGGCGCCAAAATAGCCTTTGAAAAAAGCTGAAAATAGCTAAAAATAATTTGTTGATAGCTAAAAAAAACGCTAGAGTAGTAAAACGATATTTTTATTTATTTAATCCAAATTATTAGGATATTTTGATACGAAAAAATTCTTCAAACACTTCTAGGAGTAAATGCAAAAAAAATTTTTTAGTCTCTTTGCTAATATTTTTTATGACTTTTTGAAATTTGCTAAAAATTGCTTTTTTAACCCCTTTTTCCTCCTCATACAAAAAGTGGATTGTTAGCAATTTTCAAAAAATCATAAAAAATACTAGCGAAGGTATTTTTCAAAATTTTAACAATCACTCTTAGAATTGTTTAGAGAATTTTTTTTGCATCAAAATATTTTTTGTTTGAGACCGAGGAAAAAAGTAAAAAAAAACACTTACAAAAAAATTTTCCATGGGTACTTAATAAGTTAAGGACATTTTTGCATCATTCAAACGGAATTTAAATGAATAGATGATTAAATTAAGATATCTGCATCCAATCTTTTTTATTATACAAAAAGTTAGGGGGTATGAAGACATTAGTGGACCATTGTATATATTTTACGCATTTTCACAGATCGATTCATAAATTGTGACTGGATTCAATTGATTTCATAGTTTAAAACGACAAGATTTAATGCTCTTTTGGCTTATCGATGTTTTTGTGCCATTCAAATGGAAAAAATACTGCAAAGTATTTAAGTGTGGCATGTGGCATATGTTTTCAAAAAGCTAAAATTATTTTTGAAGTAGCTTAAATTCCCGCTACCCGCTGTTTTACAATTTATCCCGCATTTGCCAGGTGCAACCCACAAATCTGTCGGGAAAATAGCTAAATTGGCAACACTGACTAGGGCGGCAATAACTTCGATACTATCTATCGATACTATCGATTGCATTAACGATGCCCTAGTCGTCAGTCAATCAGCTGTGGGGCGACTTGTGCAACAACATTTTAACGTGCGCCGAACGAAAAATCAACTTGGGACAAAGTCGCACAATATGCAGTTAACTATTGTCAATTTCTTTAAGAAAACCGTGCCCGGACACATATTCCGCGGCAAGCGGCGCCTCGTCAAGCCGGTGAGCAAAACTGCCATGGATACACTCACCCGGGAATACGAACGTCAGGAGCACATCATGTTCCTGCTGCGGCATCCCTACCTGACGCTGGTATGTTAATGGCCTATACATATATACTAAATAATACTTAACTAAACGTTGTCTAGGAACAATCTTCGGGCCATGCCAAAGAGCTGCAGAAACGGGACAAGCTGGTGGCCAAGTGGACCAATGAGCAGACACTGAGAAAGATGAAGCCACATGTGACCATCGAGGAGCGTCTCAATCAGCTGAAGATCAAGGAGGCGTGGGATTAAATACACTCGACTGGTTTTGTTTTTTTTCTTCATACCAATGGCATTACAAATTTGTAGAATAAATATGTTACTATAACTAAATTATAGCTATCTGTGTCTTTGAGTGGGATGCATGAAGATGTATTCTATGGATTCCATCAAATTGCTATACATATGTACATATATCAAATTGAATTGTTTTCACCGAGATTTGCATGTCCCTATGCAAAGTTTCTTTCATCTTTAAATCTTGAAAATAATACTTTACAATCGGGTCTGTTCCGAATTCCGAAAACGAGTCAATTTGTCACAAAACGAGTTGATTTCTGTTCCAAATTCCGAAAATCTACAAAAATTTTAAAATAAATGCAATTTAAGGCATTAAAATAAATACCTAAAATTATATATTGAAATTTACAATAATGTTGAACATTTTTAGAATCGATTAACATAACTACTTCAAGTTTAAACAGTTGAAGTGTATTTTAAAAGAATTTTTTAAAAGCATCTCGAAAATATTGCATAAAAAACAAAACCGAGCTATTCTGAATTCCACTTTAATTTATGTTCTCGATACAAACTCTCACAATCGAAAGCTTCTAGAGTTGCTTCAATTGAATAACAAAATTCGAACAACGAAGTTTTAGCACAATTTACCTTATATCTGCTATATTTAAACTGAAATGCTTAAAATGAATTTTCGAAACGTTTTTAAAACCGAGTTCGATTGGAATGGGAAACAGCAAATAGTAAAACGTTCGTTTTCGTTTCGTATTTACTTTTTGAAAACGTTCGAAATTCTGAACAGTCCTGAAAATATAGTTTTTTAAACTTTATTACTAAGATGGTGACTGGAAGAAGTCAATTTCCGACCATCCAATTTTGAATTCTCATACCCCTAGAACGCATTAAAGTATTCTTTAAGATAATTCGTCCTTCAATTCTTTTTAGCATGTCATTTTAACATCCATTCCATTTCCGCCGTCCAATAATCTCAACAGTTCTCAGTTTCTCTCGCTCAGTTTCATGTGTTTTTTGAAATTACACCATATAATTTTCATTCGTTTTTATTAATTTGATAAATTTTATATATAATATATATATATATTTGTATATTAATATGAATTATGTTATGTACATATGCAAGCACATATATATATATATATATATATAGTATATATATACATATATTGTATGCATGTAACATGTTTTCTAGGCGCGCTCAGAACAACACCGGGCAGCTTCGTTTTTATTTTATTCTCTAATCTTTATTCAATTTTATTTAGGCCTACGCAGCAATTTCATTTCATTATTTTTTAGATTTTATTACTTTTAGAAAGCATTTGTTTTTTCTTCCTTGGTTTGTTGAACATTTTCGAAAATATTGCTACAGATTGAAAAATTCAATTTTCCAAAAAGGGGGAATGAGGTTTTTTTTTTTTTTAATTTAAATTTGTTTTATTTTTTTTTTTGTTGCTGATTGATGATATTTCTAGGCGTTTAAATAGTAGGACTAAGAGTGGGTGAGGATCACAACAAAAATATTTATAAATTAGTTTTACATTTTGCCAAAAATTTAATACAATTTTCGAATAGAGCTAAGCGTGTTTTTTCTTGTATGTGAGAGAGAGATAGTTAGTGATAGTATTAAAGCGCCAGTGTCTACAGTGAATTTTTTACGTTTTCTTTTTTTTTTAGCTTTTTTTTTGTTTGAGGGGTGTTCTCAAAAACATTTTCGTAACAATTTGTTGTTTTTAAATAAAACATTTTGTTAAAAAAATAGATGTATATGTATATTGTTGTTAGTTGGATGTGCTTCTTCAGCTCCCGCTACTGCTGCTGTTGTTCCGGAAATCATAATCGCAATCGTTTCGTTTTCGCTGTCACTCAATCCGCACTCAGCGGCGCAGCTGTGTTGACCCTTTTGGCAGCAGCGGGAGCGGTAGTTGGCGCGGCAGCTGGAGCTGGAGCAGGAGCTGGTGGCGATGGTAACGCCACTTCCGTTAGCTCATCATCCAGATCCATGGGAGCGCGCTCCTCATCAACATTCAAATCCAATTGCAATCCATCGCCGGCGGCATGTGCTGGCGATTGCAGCAAGCTTGATTCATCCGCTGCTCCTCCACTGGGCAACGGTGGCGGCGAGCTGGACAACATGGCCACCGGAGAGGCGCTGCTCGTGGCCGCCGCAGCGCCATCGCCCATGCCGCGTTCACGTTCGCCTCCAGCTGTAGCTACTCCGCCCACGCCCACTCCTCCTGCTCCTCCTCCGATGATATTGCTTTCGTTGCCAGGCGTCATTGGTGAATTGGGCAGTGGCGAGTCCAATTGCTGTTGGCTAAACTCCTGATTCGGGCTCTCGCGCGTGAATAAACCCATTTTGGATTCAGCACCAACCGCTCCAGCTGCTGCACCTGCTCCTGCTCCTGCTGTGGCGGCACCTTCGCTATCGGTGCTGCTGCTGATGAGGGAATGGGCAACGGTTGGCGCCGCCGGGCCGCTCACCAAATGCGGCGGCGCATGGAGCGGCACATGCTGATGCTGATGATGATGGGATTGCTGTTGATGCTGCTGCTGCTGCGTGGCATGGTAACGTGGTATGTCCGCCTTGCGCCACAACGTTATCTCCTGCTGCTTAAAGTACCGACGATCCTCCGTATCCATCAGCACCAGATTCAAAAAATACTTGACCGAAAACTTTTTATTAATATCTCGCATCGTCGGTGTTAAATTGTAGCCGGCCAGGAATACTCTTATGGGTATACTCTCGCCCTTGACCGGCGCCCCGTCCATGATCTCGTATTTCGCAATCGTTTCGTTCTCATTGAAGACATTCGGTCCGGTTCCGGTTGATTCGCGCTTGATGATCGCAATCTCCATGTGTTTGATCTTGATGCGTACGAGCAGAAAATAGATTTTACCAATTATTGTATCCTTCAGATGATATTTGCTCTTGTTGTACTCGAACTCAATGTGCAGGCAGTCCTCGATGCCCACCTCCATCTTGATGGGATTGTTCATTTCCGGATAGCTGCACAGCGTATGCACCGCAATGTCCACCTCCCGCGTTATATCGCTCAACCGTCGCACAATTGTCGCCCGGAGAAAGTAACGCAATCGGACATTGGAGCCGGCATAGACCTCGAACTGTTTCTCCACATTGGGGAAATCAAAGGGATAGCTATTGTTCTGGATGAGATCGCCGGGACGGGCCAGCGCCTTGGAGAGGCACTTGAACTCATGATGATTGCCGCGATCATAGAATAGTTCGATTTGTCCGATAAACTCAATCTTAATGCCCTGATGTTCCAGTTTGCTGCCCGGCTTTTTCAGCGTAACATTCACCTATCGAGAAACAATACAAATAATTAAAATTCATCACATATTTACAAGTGTATACATTATATCTGTGTCTCTCTCTCTCTTTCTTTCTATGACGTACTGATCAGTGGTGCCGTTTCAGCTTTTTTAAAGCTAGACTTGGCTACTTTGTAATACAAAAATTAATGAATAAAACCAAATTATTGGATTTTGCACACAATATTTATATGTGTAAACTCCTTGATTCTAGATAATTTCAAAGAATATTCAAGACTGTTCCGGTTATCACTTTTTACTTTTTAGCATTTAGGGATATGCATTTATTAACTTTGAATTTTGACTAAGTGTTTGAAAATGATCGTTTTACGCTTTATCGGAATTCAATTCATCAACTCGAAGTGGTATGGTATTAGAGCAGGTTATAGAAATTCAATTCCGACAAATCTGATCGAAAGTGAAATTCGGAACAGGCCTGATTGTTTTTCTAGTTTTTTTTCTAAGTATTTCCGAAACTTGACCAATATTTCAATTCGAATTATTCAATTATAAGCTTTACACAAAGCGATGCAAAAAAAATCCAATACTTTTAGCTTTTTCTGGCTACTTTTTTGGTGATCAATTGCTGACAACACTGGCACTGATAATAGTCACTGGAGGGAGGCAACTAAAAAAAACGGAAGCCGCCGTCCGTCACTTTTAACTTCGTATCGCCGCCGCCTCTATTGCAACTCCCTCTGCCACCGCCTTCTCCTCCGCCTCCTCCCCCATTTCCCGTTCCTACCTTGCCGGATACTGTTTCGCCGTCGTAGAAGAGCAGCATCTTTTCCACTTTGCCATCCTCGCCTTTCACCTCAGCGGTTTTCCTGCTCTCGGCACCATCAAAAACAATTTCGATTTCAGCTGATTGGCCAAAGCCCAAGAAATTCATAATTGATAAATATGAATTGTTGTTTTTCTTTGCGTATTATTGTTGTTGTTGTTGTCGTTGCTGTTACACTTTGACGCAGAGTAGGCTGCAACTCTGCTTATTGGAATGTTATGTTGCTTGTTGTGCTCGTCGGGTGCTTGTTGCTGTTGTCTGCCTGTCTGTCTGTCTGATCAGCAGCGCGTCCTCACCCTGATGAATTTGTTATAAAACTTTTTTTTGCCTGTGTTCTGCTGCCTTGCCTTGCCTGCAACTGTAATTTATTGGGCGTTTTTGTGTGTGTGTGTGTTTGTGTGTGTGCTGGTTGCTGATGGTGTGTAAAAAAATTTTTTCCCAAAACGTATCGACGACGATTCATCGCCTTGCACACAAACAACACAAAACGGGACAGAAACAAATCGATATCACGCGAATGCAAAACCGATACATACATATGTGTATCGTTGCAGTGCTGTTAAAATGCCGGCTCGATGACACAACAACAGCCGATGAGCACTTGTGACGCCATTTTATCAATTTAAAATAAATTAAATACATGCGCTATTTAGTCTAAGCACCAGAATAAGCTACAATTTAAAAAGTTGAGAGCAACAGGAAATTGCTAGATTTATTTAAGTAATTTTGTTAGCAAGTGTTTATGCTCTTCAGCCCTACAGCCAATTGTCAGCTGTGCATCCCTGGCAGCTGTGCAGCCCTGGCAGCCAACTAAAAATTAACAACGAACGCTGTTTAAAATAATACTAAAGCACATTGAAACTTATTGGATGGTTCTTCCAATTTAGGACACTGCGCCAGACTCGACACACAGTCCCACAGAAAGCGCATATACTGCAGGACAATCTGGTGGTATTTGAACTTTTTGCCGTTTCTTTCAGCGCCTCCAACTGCCAGCTGTTTTCTGAGTAAACTCTCTTGCAATTGTATTTGATCGATATTGCTGTTGATGAAAATCGAATGGAATCAAATTACGTCGTTTTAGGTGGTACATAACGTTTACGTTTGAAGACAAGTGCTGGCTGATGCAAAGGCCTTTGTTTTGTCCTGGGCATTGATTAATTCCTGCGCCTTCTCGATCAGCTGATGGTCGAACATTAGATCCCGTGATATATACAGTTCCATTGTTTCCCTCTTCTGGTTTAGCAGATGATTAGAATCATAAAAAATCATTTACAAATAGGGAATTGTAGCGGAACCGGCTCCGGAACCGTTAACCGTTTCATATTTAGTAACGGAACCGAAATGAACTGGACCTGAACCGATATTTGTTTCTGCTTGATTCCCTGCTGCAAGTAAAAGGAGGACAACCACTTACCAATGTATTTAGCGTAAGATTGTACTCTTTTAAATTCTTGTTAATTGCTTTACTTTCTTCTAGACTCTTTCTGACACGCTTGGAATTTGCTGCCTTGTTGTGGAGCTTTTCTTTTGCACGTTCCAGCTGCAATTTTTGGTTTTTCAATGTATTTTTGGCCAAACAGAGCTGATCCTTCAGCATAATTGTCTTATCGACCTTCTCTCTATATTCCTCATCAAAGAGAAAGTCTTTCTTTCCGGCATTCGCAATACATTTGAAGAATTTGTCATTCAGAAATTGTCGCTCCTTTAGGATATTCTCATAACATTCGATTTGTTTTGCGGCCAGCCCGATCTGACCATGAATATGAATATATTTACATAATAATTACTTGCTTAGAATCTTAATTTATATTTACCAATTGTTGAAATCTCATAGCCTTCGCCTGTAGCCGAAGAAATTCGTCGTTCAGAGCACGCCAGGCGGCAAGCCAATTGTACATGGCACGCACTTGTGGATTTCCTTGAAGCTGATCCTCTGCCGACACCAACTGCATTCTCGACATACCTACATCGATATCTTTTTGTAAAGGGAAATTATTCAAATTTCGAATTTTAACAAATTTTGCTTTTATAAATCAGCTGGTTTCCCGCTTTTCGAAATGCATTGAGTTTTCCAAATAAAATTTAAATGTATTTCTAAAAACAAGTAATACGAATTGAAAACAATCAACAAAGTTAAATAAAATTTAAATTTGTCGTTGATGTATGAACCGCAGGGCTACGAAAACATCGACAATTGCAGCACTTTTGTAAACATCGATAGCTGCGATGTTTGCATCGATGTTTCTCCATCTCTACGTTAAAGTTATCGCTTTTATTGATGAGTGTTATCGCTTTTCTTAACAAATTTGTCCTGTTTTGTCAAATAAAATGGAATTACACCGTAAGTTTTAACAAATTGCAAGTGAGTAAATAATAAATAAATTAATACTTTGCAGTGGAGGGAAAGAAATGGACATCGGCAAATACGGAATTGTTGTTGGCACTTTATGGCGAAAGGAAATCCAAATTTCGCGATCCAAAAATAAAAAATAAGAAAATTTGGCGCGAGATTCTTAAAGGCATGGAAGACAAAGGAGTTAAAGGATTGGATGAGCTGCAGTTAGATAGAAAAATACGAAATTTACGGGTGACTTTCGACAATATCAAGAAAAAAATCAAGAGCAGCGGCGAGAGCGGAACAAAATGGAAGCATTTCGATGATATGGAAGCCATCTTTGGTAGAGACAATAACAGACCTGCAACGACAGTTCCAGGGCGTCACACATTGGCAGCCCTGCTGACGGACGACGATAATGTTTCCACACAGATATTTCCCGAGTTCGAGGCGGCCACATTCGATGAGTCCGCGGCACCCTTTAGCAACTCCATGCTCATGTCCGAGGATTTGTCGAGCAGCTCCCAGGCTGACTCCGAAGAAGAGCAAAGCACTAGTTTCATTAGCGTAAGTCGCAAGCGAAAGTCGGACGAACCACCGCCGTCGAACACATATTGCACGAAGAGAAAAAATGCCAAAGAAACTCCTCATCATTGTGCGTGCACTGAGGAATTCCGCAAAATGCGAGTGGCTCTGGAGCAGAGCAATGCCATTCAGCTGGCGCGCAATGCAATATTTGAAAAACTTCTCGATAAATTAAAAACTAAATTATAGAAAAACTAAGAGACTATTAAATTTAATCAAAGCTAAACAACTAGTATTTAAATGGGGCGCTGTACAGTCGATGGCATGTGAAAAGGGGCCAGTTTTGGAGTTCTTGAATGGTTTGATAAGTGTAAACAAATTTATTGTTGTGCTTTCATTTTCCATTAGCTTAATAATTAGTTGTAACCTTCGTTTAAAATATAGCATTTATTTTCATTAGTCCGTGTTGACTTCGTGCCTAACAAATTTCTCTTCGTGCCTAAATTCAGAGCACGAAGCATACCAGTTTCAAAAATTTTACTCCATCTAAATACGGTCACACTGACTTTCAGTTCCGCGTCCTTTTTTTTTAAAATAAAAATTTTTTGAGCCCCAAAATAAACGTGATATTTATTAAAAAAAAAAAAAACAAATTTCATATACTTCTTCGCTAGTATTGTTTATAATTTTTTGAAAATGGCAAAAAAGGAACTTTTTATAAGAAAATGAGGAAAAAATGCCTTGTTTGGCATTTTAAAAAAAATTTTAAAAAATACTAGCAAAGAGATATTTGATATTTTGCAGTCACTATTTAAATTTTCTAAAGAAACTTTCTGCATCAAAACATTTTTTTTTTTGAAATCGTGGAAAAAAGTTGAAAAAGCAGACGTTTACAAAAATTTGAAAATTTCAATGCGTACCAAATAGTTAAGGAAAGTATTGTATCATTCAAAAGAAAATCAAAAGACCTTTCCATTGATACCAAACTTTACATGAAGTAAGTTGAAAATTTGGCTAGAACTAACTTTAATATTTTATTTTAATATTTTTCAAATTGTGTTTTTAATGTTGTTGATGTAAAATTTTGAAAGAATCAAACTACTATTTTATATATGAGCCACCAGTTAAAAATTTAAGGGTATCAAATCTTCAATATGCAATTTTTTCTTTCTTTAATTTTTCTTTATTTCTTCTTTGAAGAAATTCTTTAATAATTTTTCAGATATTCTTTTAATCAATAATGAGAAAAACAAATTGCTGATAAGAAAATTCAACGTATTTATTGTACAAATCTCATATTTGCTTTGGTACAAGAATAAATACAACCCACAGACATAATTTTAAAATAAAGCAAAAAAAATAAGAATTTTCAGACTAATACGAATATATGTATGTATATGTAAACTATGTTAAGGATAGGATACGATAAATGGACAGATATGAATGTGTGCGGTTGCAGCTTGTACACATAAAACAAATTTAACAATATTGTATATATACACATATTTAAAATACAAATATATATAGATATAGATGTATACTATCTATGAGCGGCGATATCTGAATGCAGCGAGTAATAATCACACATACTGGCATGGGGTAATCTTGGATATTTTCGGAATCTGAATCTGAATTGTTGATCCAACTTCAGAGTTCCTTAGCGCACTTTGGGCACCGGCTCCTTCAGCATCGCCGTCCAGGCCTGACGATTTGCGGCATCCTCGAGCTGATGGCGTCCCAGACATTTGCCCTGCGAGATGAGCTCGGCGAACTGGGCGACAATCGGATCGCGGCCACAGGATGCGACGGCCGTCACGGTATCGGCATGATTGATAAAGTACGCAATGAACGACAGATCCTCGAGGCTGCCATCGATGATGACATCGTTGTAGCTGCCGTGTCCCGCATAGCGAATGCCCTTGCCAAAGAGCATGGTGAAGAAGAAGGGCACCGCCTGCGCCTTCTTGACACTGCCGCACATATTGATCGCCGCGATGCGGGCGTGATATTGCGCCAGCTGATAATGGCCGATGGTGACGCGGGATTGGGCCAGGCCATAGATATGGGCATTGGCAATATCGCCGCCCACATACACATCCGGTATATTGCTCTCCATGAAATCGGTGACATCGATCGAACCGTTTTTGTTCACACGCACGCCCGACTTGGCCATGAACTGAGTGTTGAGCGTGGAGCCGGTGCCCATGATGAGCAGATCACAGGGTATACGCGATTCATCAGCGAGCTGAACCTCTGTTACTTTGCCATCATCGCTGCCAATGATCTGCGTGATGCCGCTCTCCATCACCATGTTAACCTTGTGGTCCCGGAACAGTTTCAGCACTCGCTCGCCAATCTGCTCACCAAATGCCGCCTTGAGCGGCACATTCTCCCGTCCCACCACCGTTACACTGGCCGTCTTCGAGACCAGGAATGCGGCTGCCTCCAGGGCAATAAAACTGGAGCCCAAGCAAACGACTCGGGACTCGGGTGTTATCGATGCCAGCACGTTTTTGGCATCACTAAATTCACGTATTGTCATGACGTTTTCAAGATCAGCACCGGGAATTGGCGGCTTAAAGGCCGAACAGCCGGTGGCAATGTAGATCTTATCGTACTTCACCACATAGCCATTGGAGCAGTGGAGTTCCTTTTGTGCCGTGACCAATTGATCGGCACTGACGCCGAGCCACACCTCAATGTCGTGATCCTTGTAGAATTGCTCATCGCGGAACTGCAGAGACTCGATGTTGAGGTTCATCGACTTGGAGACCTTGACACGGTCATAGGGTAAATACTGTTCGCGGCTAACCAAGATTAGGCGGCCGGTGAAGCCCTCCTGACGCAGTGCCTCCACACACACGGCACCCGACGGTCCACCGCCGACGACAATGAAGCAACGCTCATCCTGCGGATTCCGCTTGACCATATTCTTCAGACGCTTCGATTTGGCCAGATCACTGTGCTTGGCCCGCACCATCACCTGGCCATCGGTGACATCCACCTTGTAGCAGGGCAACGAGTCCAGACCAGGAAAGTCCTCAATATCGCCCGTCTCCAGACTGAAGCAGGCGCCATGCCAGGGACAACGCACGCGACCCGATCCCAGGACGCCAGTGTGCATCGGTGCTCCGTAGTGTGTACACTTGGCACCCACCGCCTGGAAGCGACCATTCTGCTTAACCAGCAGGATATTGGTGTCCTCGTTGAATTCCAGCTGCTTCATCTCGTTCTCATTGAGATCGGTCGCCTTGCAAACGGCCACTGGCGCCGTGTACTCCACATCCTGCTCCTCCACCGGCGACGACATCTTTTCCGTGCTGCACTTCGATTGATATGAACCAACGGCACCTGTAAATAGTCAATTCAATTCGATTAGAAAGGTTTTTCCAATTCAAACCTTTTTTTTTACCACACATGTATCTCTTCTTTTTCTTCTCACTACTCTACTATCTGTCTCTCTCACTCTCGCTGTGTGTATCTCCTAGTTGTTTCAAATTAAAACACATAAAATTTTTCCCGTTTAATGACAATTTAAATTCGGGCAGACCCAAAAGATAGAAAGTCTTGTTTTATTTCGTCTCGTTTCTTCTAAAGCCTGCTGTGTGTCAGTGCTGCCAAAATTAGCTGTTTTTTTTCTACAAATCTAGCTAGATTTCAGTCAGCTTTATTTTTGTTATTGAATGAATTTAAAGGAATTATCAATATACTTATAAATAAATACATACTTATTGTAATTGTAATTCATTTATATGAAAAAATAAATAATATTCGTAAAATCTATTTAAATAAAATATTTGCGCTGTTTGCATTTATTTTTAAGCTCTAGGAATGAATTATTGAGTTATCAATACAGATATCTATCAGACCGTACGTTGATTTCATAAAGCTTCTATATAATAAGCTACAAAAAAATAATATTTGTTGACTGTCACGTTTTGGAGTTTACAAAAATAAATAAAAAAAAAATTATTTGGTTAATTGAGAAAATTACAGATATTTCTGAATAAATGTTGTTTAAATTTTTTTTATTTTTTTTAATTTGAGATAATGCTTTAAATTCAACTTGTATATTTGTGACATTCAAATTGAAATAAATAAAGTCTATAGAATAAATGTATTATTCTAATTTTAATTCTAATTCTAGTAAAATTTCCATTTCGCATATAATGCTTATTTTCGCTAAACTTTTTTTAATCGAAATTTTTTGAAAAACATTACTTAAGCCGCCCAACAAAATAAAATAGATTTAAAATTTAAATTTAATCAACAAATTTGAAAAAACTAAAAAAAAAATAATATTTGTTGATTGTCACGTTTCTGAGTTTACAAAAGAAAATTAAAAATTATCTGGTTAATTGAGAAAATTCCAGATATTTCTGAATAAATGTTTTTTAATTTTTTTTTTAATTTGAGATACTATTTTAATTTCAACTTGTACAATATATTTGTGACATTCAAATTTAAATAAAAAAAAGTCTTAAGAATAAATGTGATGTTCTAAATGTAGCTCTAATTCTAGTTAAATTTCCATTTCGCAAATAATTGCTATTTTCACTTAACCTTTTTTAATCGAAAGCCTATAATAAATACAGTCGAACTTCCCTAACTCGAACTTCTCTAACTCGAATTCTCTCTAACTTGAACTGAATTGAGTGGCAATAGCGTATACTATACCGAACAAAAAGATTTCCCTAACTCGAAGTCTCCCTAACTCGAACTTTTTTCTTGGATAATGGTGATTCGAGTTAGGGAAGTTCGACTGTAGATTAAAAATTGAAATTTAATCAGCAAGTTTGAAAATGTCTGTCAGCCCTAGCCGGGTGCACTTAACAGAATTCTAGCTAAAAATCTAGCTTTTTTTGTCGCTGCAATTTCAGTTGGCAGCACTGGCTGGAAAGAAAGAAAGAAAGCAGAACTCAGGGCTCAGAGCCCAGAGCCCAGGAAGGCCATCTGCTGCGATGTCAGTTGAAAAGATGTCGTGGTCGCGTCCAGAACTTGTTGCTCTCATGCTGATCGCTGGACTGGTTGGATGCAGCCCTTCCAATGTCAATGGCAGTGTGACCACACCGGAACAGCAGCTGGAACTGAAGCTGAGCGCGTTGCGAGTGCATCGCCAGCTGTTGCAGGCGGAGATTGCACGCTTGTATATGGAACGATTCAGTCCGGAGACGTCGCTGCTGCTCGAGGAGCTGCAGCAACGTCAACAGGATGTTCAGCTGCAGATTGAGACGCTGGAGGGCAAAGCACACGAACAGGATGCCCAGCAGTTGGCCATCAGTTTGGCCAATGACTTTGGGTATCTGCAGCAAAAGCTGGACGAGCTCAAGCAGCAGTTGCAACAGCTGGACACAATGCAACAAGGTAGCAACAACAGTAGCAACAAAAACAAAAAGCAGCCAGGAGAAGCTCAGCGTGATGACACGGCAACTCCAACTCCAACCACAATTCCAACTCCCACTCCAACACCAATTCCAGTTTCATCAACCACGCACAGTTCTTATTTCTGGACACCTTTGTTGTCCATGCCCGAGTTGTCCAGTGGCAGTGGCAGCATCATCAGCCGACCTGCCACCAATTCCCCCTCGCTCATTAAGCGTCTAATGGCCATACTACGACCCAATGCCTCATCCACAACATCCTCTTCTGGTTTCCTGCGCGGCCATTGGCCATCACTGGACTCATCATCATCTGCCAGCCTCAAGACGACGCACAAGTTGCAGCTGCTCAGCGCCGAGGAACTGCTGCCGCAGTTGCAGTTGCAGCGTCAGTTCCTGGACGAGGCCATCACACGGCTCGAGCTGCTTGCCGCCAAGCCAAGTGACAGCAAAGCCTAAAACTTAATTTTATTGTTCATTTATCTATTTATTTTACTCAGCAATTCTATATTTTATAAATCGTCTGTCTATACATTTTACTCTGCAAGTATATTTAATATTTGTTATTTATCTGTCTATTTATTTTACTCAGCAATTCAATATATTTTAAAAATCGTCTGTCTATACTCTGAATTCGAGAACAACAACAACCCTATTAGAGTCTACCTAAGTTGAAAGCAACCGCTGCTCCCGGAGCCACTGCGTGCCCACCACTGGTCTATAAATTTTACTCTGCAACTAGATTAAATAATTATAATTTATCCATCTATTTATTTTATTCAGCAATTCTTAATTTTATAATACTTCTATCTATTTAACAATTTCAATGTATTTTATTTATTTTTTTTTAATTATACATTGTAAGTTAATTGTCTTGAATTGCACTTAATAAATTATAGAAATAATTACAATAAAAAATAAACAATAATAAAATAAACAAACTTAGCTATTGTTCTAGTTTATACTTTCCAAACTTCCCAAAATATTAAGGATCTTTATGATTTTTTAAATTAGCTAAATATTACCATTTTTGCACTTGTTCTGCTTTTCATACAAAATTTTTCTGTTATCATTCCATTAAAAAAATCATAAAAGATATTAGCGAGGAGATTTTTGGACATATTTTGTTGCAGTCACTATTAGAATTGTTTGGAGCATTTTTTTGCATCAAAACATTGTTTGTTTGAGACCGAGAATATAAGTTAAAAAAGTAGGCTTACGAAAATTCGAAATTTTTATAAGGTTCCTAATGGGTTAAAGAAAGTTTTATATCATTCAAACGGAATTCAAATGACCTTTGATTCCAAAATTTACATGAACTAAGGTCAAATTATGAGTAGATTTTACTTTGGTTTTGTCAAAATACTTTATGCACTTTTAAAAACTTTTTTCCTCCATTTTTTCCAAAAAATATTTTAATGCTAAAAAATTCTTAAAACAATTCTAGGAGTGATTGCAAAAAAAAATTTTCAAAAATATTTTTGTTAGTATTTTTGAAAATTATTTGAAAATCCTAAAAATGACCATTTTAACCCATTTTTTTACTTAACTTTTACATAAATTCGAAATTTTCGAAGGGTACTTAATAGGTTAAGGAAATTTTTGCATCATTTAAACGGAATTTGAACGACCTTTCCAAATATATTTTTTTTACTGTGATAACTTCACTAACATAGCTGTTAAAGCAAAAATAAGGGTGTACGCATAGTTTTTCTGGCGAGTGTACATTAACATCAATGTCACGGCTCTCCCACAAAAAAAATAGACACATGTTTATTTCCATATTTCGCTATCTACATGTATCCATGTATTCCTTTTGTTGTGCCAGAAATCAATTTCAACCGGCTTTATTAGTTGATTAAGAACACAATGTTATGGCCAAAAAAAAATAAAAAATCAATACGTACAAAAGGAAACTCGACAAGTTCCTTTCAACAATTTGTTGCGTCATTTGTGAGTGGGAAAAAGTAAAAAATAATGGGGACACTTATTGGTGGCAATGAGTAACAAAATATCTATCAAAATGTCAATAGTTTAATTGATAGATTGACAGTCGTTTGGAAAACTCTGATTCTTAAGTGCGTTTTTTCCCACTCTGGAAAAAACGTTGCTTGAGTAAACAATCTGCCGATAAGCAACATTTGTAGTTCAAATATAAGCTGAATAATAACAAAAAAAAAAACGAAGGTTCTCAAGTTAAGTTTAATATGAAAAAATGCAAGAGGAATAAAGTTAAGTTCATGATTAAAATAAAAAGTTAACTTGAAGAAACTGTGGAAATATGACGTCAGAGCTTGACGAAGCGAATTAAAGCTTAATCTTAATATGATTCAGACCTTCGATAGGTCCGACGAAACATTTCCAAAAGACAACAAAATACTTGCGACAAGTCGAAGCACTTGGGCTAAAAACCGGTGTACAATCTAATTAGTTGAATTTTAAGTCATGTAAATGTGTGAATTCGCTATGATTTACTGCTATTTGAAAAACACATACACAGACAACAAAACCAGTTAGCCTTGTCTCACACACATTTAAACAATTGTAATAAAAGCGAAATAAAGGCAGAAAAAATACCGAAAAAAAAAAACAAACAACAAGATAAACAATAAGCAAATATGTTGTTTTTTTGGTTCAAGTCTCGCTTACCTAAAATAATGCGTTTGAAATTTCTGAACGAATTTGAAGAGTATTATGACGCTGTTGCTATTTCTGGGAATGTCCGCTCAATTTATGTTTTTTTTTTCGCAGATCTATCGAGAGGCAATGTCTGTCCGCCGTCTCAGCCAAGTTCAGAGTGTAAACTGACATGGGACTAGCGCAAAAACGTCAAAGTCAAAGCCAAAATGCCAAAAGCGAATGCCTCAAACGCAGAGAGCAAACAAATACTCTTTCGCTATTTTATTTACACGCTCTTTCTCCTCAGCGACCTCAACGCTCTTGTGCTATTTCTGGGTTGAATGGTTGAATGTCGGTTGGTAATGGTAATTACAGTTGAGCACACGAAATATACATAAGAAATTAAAATTGTAATTATTGATTTACAATCAATCCAATTGACAACATGGTAAATATTTAGAAAGGAATTGCAACTTAATGGATAGAGAGAGAGTTTCATGACACTGAGAAATAACAAGTAACATCAATTATTTTAATAATTTCTACATATTTATTGGAGTGAGCTAACTGTAGTTGTGTCAACCTATTTATAGTCTTAAGCTATGGTAAACACACGATAGATACAAATTACTATTAAAATATGGTCACCCTAAAAAGATCAGATAATTTCTACAAAGACGTACTTTTATTATTTAAACGAATTTCTTGAGCCAACTAAAAACTTCTTAAAATATGGTCATCCTGAATATGGTCACCCTAAATAGTTCAGATAATTTCGACAAAGGCGTACTTTAATTATTTAAACGAATTTTTTGCGCCTCCTACCAAAAACTTCTTAAAATATGGTCATCCTTAATATGGTCACCCTAAATAGTTCAGATAATTTCGACAAAGGCGCACTTTAATTATTTAAACGAATTTTTTGCGCCTCCTACCAAAAAGTTCTTAAAATATGGTCATCCTAAATATGGTCACCCTAAATAGTTTAGATAAATTCGACAAAGGCGTACTTTAAATATTTAAACGAATTTCCTGAGGCTCTTACCAAAAACTTCTTAAAATATGGTCATCCTAAATTTTTAAAAGATTCAATTGAAAAAGATGTCATACAAAACGAACATTGATAATTATTTCAACTAATCATTTAAGTTATTTTCGGTAATCAATTAAATTATACAATGGCACACTAAAAGCGAACTTAGAATATGGTCAACCCTTTAGTCTGTTTCCGTTACATTTCAAAATATTTTGTTCAAGTTTTTCGATCAATTACCTGAGACCTGTTCTGGATTGGGCGTTACTTTCCCCGTTGTTTTGTATTCCTTACAGAGCATAGAACCCATTGTGTGAATTTGTTGTTGTTTTAGGTAGTTATGAGTATTTCGGCACAACAACAATGGCACTCGACGCGGTCTGTACTAAAATTAAGAGAATTACTTGTTTATTTCATCTTTATCAACAAACTTTATCAACAAATGTATGTATGTATGTATGTACGTACCTAGCGTGTGAGCCAATTAAAATTTCCAATTGTTTAAACAATTTTAAAACTGAGCAATTTTTTGACTGCAACCTGAAATTATTAAAAACAAAATGTTAAAGAACAGATAGCATTTATTTAAGTTCGTAATGAATCATCATTAAAAAAACATGCACGCTCACAAAAAAAACCCGCACATCGCTAATTAGCATAACGCACACAGTGTTAAATATTTTTGTTTGTTGTTGATACTTTAAAGTTAGTAGGGCATGCACAAGTCGTTATAACTTTGACACACTGCAAAATTGTTTTATGTTATTTGTGCATTTTCTCCAGCATTCTGCTTTTGCATGGGATTACGCCATATTCCCATCTTTCTGTGGTTAATGATATCGCTCTCGCTCTCGCTGTCGTTCTAACATTCTCTTAAGCGCTTGCTGCTCTCAAGTTCTGAGTGCTATAATACATATGTGAGTCAAAGCATGCACAGTGGGAGAAACCACAACACAAAACACACTACACACATACACAAGCAGAAAAACAAAATAACAAAAACAAACCCGGCGCGACAAACAGCATGCAGCAGGTTTAATATTGATGAACGATAAACGATAAGCGATGACGATGACGATGACTCTACGGACGAGTCTCTTTTTTTGGATTATTGGTACGATTCTGACTGCGCTTGGAGAACACGTCCGACGTTCATGAGTTGCGAATTGAGTATGCCTCAAACTAACTTCGATAGTAGGCAACGTCGCGGCAAAACGTTTTCCATCTGTATGGGTTGCGTCTCCATACACATATGCATGCACACGCACACACACACATACACTTGCTCGTATTTATAAGCATACATATGAACATGTACATACATATGCCCAAAATTGGAACCTATGCAAGCGGGCAAGTTGTGTATGACTAACGAAACGTATTGACCTTGTCAGCAACAACGAACTTAATAATAATAATAATAAAAGAGCATGCCAACAACGTCATGCCCCTCGCAACATGTGGCCAACATTAGCCACGCCTTGCCGCATTACCGGTTTCTGTCTTCAGAGATGCGCAAGCTGCATACAGCACCAGCCAACATGTAACAATGAGCAAAATTTACAATAATAAATTAAATATTTTATACAACATTTTTTGGTTTTTTTTTTTTTTTGAAAATATTTTAAGCAATGCATTTCAAGTTTTCCTTCATTTTCAAATAGGCACGTACAGCAATCAGTTTGTGTCACGGCACGCGCTCATCACAAAATTGTAGCGCGCAGCATGCAGTAATTGTCATTAAGGCTTCACATGCAACAGGTCGCAACAGACATGTATTTAGATTTGATTTACTAAATATAATATTTTAGTGTGACCAAAAACTCCGTGTTTATCTTGGGCACACTGTAAGCAGCTTTACCCGATATCGAAATCTAATCTAAACTGTTTCAGGAATCCCCCTAGTATCAGCAACTGTCAACACGTCACGGTGTGCCATAACTGTATAAATAATCTTCATAACTTCTACAAATTTATTGCTATTAGTTACACATTTTAAACATTGCATTTCTAGCTTTCCCTCCTTTTAAAACAAGTACGCACAGCAATTAGCTCGTGTCACGGCACGCGCACATCGCCAGGTTGAAGCGCAAAGCATTAAGCAATTGTCTGTCAATTGAGCGGAAAACAAGAACAACACAACAACAAGCAGCACACGCAACAGGTTACAATAACAACAATAGTAAACAACCTTTAAAATATTGGAACATGCATAGATTTTGGCTTACATGCACTGCGTGTGCAGTGCCATAAATTGTTGGTAATAATCACTGTAGCGGAAATCTAGAGGAAATGAGCAGGAATTGTTAACATTAACCGGATCTTACTAACACACATACACATACACATACATGTATAGGCAATACGTGTGCAATTAACGATAAATATCAAGTCAATACTATATTAATAATTATTTATAGCAAACGATATCAAAGTACAAGCAAAACAATTAGCAAGATTGCAGATACTGTTTATAAAAATAAAGCAAATTGTTCGGTTGCTTTTTACCAAATTCAGTAGGACACGAACAGTTTGAAGTTCACGCACACAGATACACACACACACATATGTAAATACACTTGTCTGCCGCCTTAAGCAACTTGTCTGCCTATCTGCAACTTTTTGTTGCTATTGACTAACTGCTGTTCTTTATTTATTTCGACTTGTTTTAGCACGTCGCTGATAAGGCGGCTTACAGTTATGAATATGTTGAATGCTCGTAAGTCAATGAAATTGATACATTGCACAACACACACAAACGGACGCATTCATGCGCTCTTTATAGAAATATGTATGCCTAATTTATATAGTTATAAGCTGCAGCGTACTTACATCTCTCTCTATCTATACCTTACACGCTTTTTGTAATTTAGCTGCTTACTTGTTATTAACGTTTTGACATGTTTTTTTTATGCCGGCATTGTTTACGTTTGTGCTGGGCAGTGCTGCCAACTCTTTGGGTCATAAAAAAGCTAAACTAGCCTTTGAGAAAAGCTAGAAATAGCTTAAAAAAAAAACCCTAGAGAAGTGAAACGATATTTTTATTGGTTTAGTCCCGTATTTTTTAAAACTTCTTAAGTTGAAATTATGGTATCCTTTAAATTGGATTACTTAATAAGGTAGACGTTCGAGTATTGAAACAGAATCTCTTCAATATTGGTTGATTCCACATTGAACTGCGCGAGAATGTGCACAATTTTCGAGAATAGCTATAATTCCCGCTAGCCGCTATTTGACAATTTATCCCTCATTTGCCAATTGCATACTGCTAGATCTATCGGGGAAATGGCTAAATTGGCAACACTGGTGCTGGGTTGCTCATGAGTTAGTGAACAAAACAGAGTTGCTCACTGAATTGAGCAAGTGAACAAGTTCCTTTAAGAAGAACAAATAAAGACGTAAGCAACGTACATTTAATTCATATTCTGCACAATAAATGTTTACGATTTTTTCCTTTTACTCTGCTTTAAAGGCACGAACTTTTTTATTTTTTACTGAAAGAACGTATTAAGCATTTAACTTTTTTAGTTTTTACTTATAAACAGAAGTGGCATTAAGTGTACATTAAATACATCCGTACATATAAATATAATTCAAATGTTTGTCGGCATCTTGTGTTAAATTTTGAATGAATGATGAATTGAATTGATGATCAGGAGTTAATTTGTTATTTTTTTGGAGCTTGATGCTGCTCCTTGGCATCCATCATCTTTATTTCAAATTAAAACTGAATAATTAATTTTATTGCAAAATTAAGCAATTGTTAGCAAATAAAATTTTTAATTTAAATTACGCGCACAATTGTCGACATTATCGTGGCGGTCAGTCGATAGACGCGATAGCACTTGTTTGTGTCTGTTACGTTAGCGGCAGGCGGACATGTTAATGATAACATAGCTTGCTAGTACACAAAACTACCGAAAGGTGTCGCTCAGCTGCTGCAGTGGCGCCAAATTTAAGAACGAATCCGACAAATTTTTAAAAATCAATAAAAAAAAATTGAGAAACAATTTCAAAAAAGCAACAAAATGCAAATTTTTGTAAAGTAATTAAGTTTATTTTAAAGTTGGTTTGGTGCATGAGACTCTTCGCGTGACGAAGTTGAGAAAATATTCAGAAACAAATTTAAAAACGAGGCCAACGAAACATAAGTATAGTTTTATGTAAGAAAAACTCAATTATTTTATTGTTTCATATATTAACTTTTTTATTGTGGGTCAAAGTTAAAGCATAAATATATTTGCACAATTATTGTACAAATACTGAACTAATTTTGATTGCTATCTTGTTTTTGCTGCTTTTTATTTTTTAATTAGTATTATTGTTAATTGATATTTTTATTGCATTATTATTTGTAAGAATGTATTTGAAAATTAAGTGCACTCTATATATTCTAAAGGTCAGCATGTGCTTTTTATATTATTATTATTTGATTCAATTAATGACTGATTAATGTTTGCGATAGAAATGCGGTTAAATATAATCTAATCAATAGTATATATAGTATTTATATATTTTTTGTAATATACATATATTATAGATGTATATATAGTTGTTGTTGTTGTTGTTGCTGCTGTTGTTTGTTTACAATTGCTTCCACGCGACGGACAAGTGATTGCCGTGTGCCGATTACAGATGTTGATTTGTGCCTCCAATTCATGAGAACTGCACAATTCGATTCGAATCGAATCGAATCGAATCTAAAGATTAAGTTCAAAGGTCACAGGCACACGCTCAACACACACACACACACACACACACACACGACCGACTTCTCAGATTGATGATGATGATGATGATGATGCTAATAAGGATGATGATGATGATGTTGTTTGGGGAGTGCAACGTCCAATGTTCAGATTTTTTGGGTGCGTTGCCAAGGTCATCGCTGCCAGACAGTGCGACGTCCTCAATACTCGTAGTTCAAGTGTCTAATTCACAGTTGCCAAATCACAATTTAACCTGCACCCTCCACCCCCCCTACCACTCCCCGCCCCTAAAAGAAGCGAGCCCCAAAGGCAGAAAAAAAACCGAAACTTTCCTTGTTCATTTATTTATTTATTTTTATTTTTTGTCTTTTTTTTATGTGCCAAACATTGACCTTGACGAAGGCCTTTCAACGCTGCCGACGCGCACTTCGCACTGTGGCACCTTCGCGAATTTCGAGCACAAATTCAAATCAATTCAATGTCCACGCATAATAATTTCGAAAAATCGAAATTTTTATAGAGTCAGTAAACTTCTAGATAAATTTTATCCTCATTTACATTCTTATGAGGATAAAAATTCTATTAATAAATAATTATTATAACAAAAAATATCATAGCCTTATATTTTATATCATATTATTTCGAATAATATTTAAGAAATGTTTATTTCTAGCACGAGGAAGTTAATCTAAGTTATTACAATTTATATTTAAGATAAAAGAAAAATTATTTTACTTTCATTATAATAAAGCTTCTTGACAAGAAATATCCTAGAATTCTAATCTAGAGAATTTTAAATTACGATATAATTTAAAAAAAGTTTAAAACCTGAATCGGGCTACAACAAAACTTATTAAAGAGTTAACAATAAAGCATAAAATTGTTTTAGAAGAATTTTCGTGAGGACTTTATAATTATACTATCAAAATAAGTTATATTATAAATATAGTAACATTCTAGACTAAAAGAAACTTTAAGCTCAGATGGCATTACAATAAATGAGCTTCGAAGGCAATACAATATCTTAGCTGGAGCTTTAAAATATATGCTAAAAGAATAATAATAATGTGGAAATTTCTTGAGAGGAATCACAAGACAATATTTTTAAACGCAGTTAAAGTCTTCTTAGCTTAAATTAAAATACAATTCATTATTGTTGCATAATTTTAATAGATTTTTTTCAGGCTTAAGATAGATCTTAAGCACTTGTTATCCACAAATTTTAGTTGTATTCAATTCAATTAGATTAATTTGAATATCTTTAATATACAAATTCTGAATCACTAATAACGAGCATTGGACCACTGTGCGGTAGACTGTGGAGTTCAGTGGCTTGTGGCCCAAATGGCATACTACCAATATCTCAGCCTGCTATTGGTAACACAAAAAATATGTGTCTATGTCCGACCTGGTGTCGGTTAAGCCTCGGTGAAGGTCGGTCAAAAGCCGAGGGATCCCAATGCAAGTGGATGCTGGATGGGGGATGTCAACGACGCGACAACTGATGCTGCTACATACATACATATATCTATTGTTATTGTTGTTATTCTTGTTGTCAGAGGTCAACCTGGTCGTTCAACAGTTTATTGACACTCGCGATAATTTCGAGTTGGTTTATTTATAACTTTTTTCGTTGTGCGATAATCCTTATTTATGTTTATTTGGAGATAATAATAAATTAAAGAAAAAGAAAATTATAATATTATTAATTATATTATAATTAAGGCTTAAGTTATATTAGAGTATGAAGCATTATATGAATATAGGTTATGATTTCTTCTTCATATTCCGATACGTTAATAAAATTGATGTAGAATTCGTCTTCGGTTACAGAAATTATAACATCGCTCTCGTTAAGATCGATAATTATTTCGAATATATACACAGGATCAGACTCTTCCTCTGCACTCGAAGTATGCGGATCTGGCTCAGATACAGCTACGTATAAGAAAAGGAAGGAGAAAGGGAAGAATCTTCAATAATTCCACTTCTCTCATACTTACCTGACATTCCAAGCAAAAAAAGGTTTATCTTTCGTTCAAAAAAAAAAATAATAATTGTTAACAATTAGAAATTCTCTGAAAGAATGAAAATGCTATCAAAGGCTACTAAATTTCACTAATGTATTTCACAGAAAAAAAACAAAAATGTTTTCCAAAATTGAAACCACAATTGAAATGAAGAAATGTTAAGAACTTTTATTTCAAATCATTTAAACAAAAAGTCAAGTAAGTTCTAAAACTGTCAATGATGTTAAAGAACATCTTCTCAAAAATTCGAGCAGAAAAACAATTTAAAAAATAAGTACAGTCGAACTTCCCTAACTCGAATCACCATTATCTACGAAAAAAGTTCGAGTTAGGGAGACTTCGAGTTAGGGAATTTTTTTTTTAGTTTTTTAAATGAAACTACAATTTCATTCATTCATAAATACATTTCAAATTGCAAACTTTTCTTGTTATTTTCAACAAAAAAATTTCAGTTTGTTCAAGACCTGTCGATATTCTCAAAAATAGGTTTTATCGTTCTTTTGCTGTATCCAGAAGACGTTCCCGAATCAAATGACATAATTAATTTTCCATTTTTTAATATAATTTAAACTGGTCCACTTTTCAATTTCTTAACAAATAAGTTTACAAATTTCTTAAAGAGATAAAAATTTGAAAACACGTGCTGGTGCCATGATAAATATTATTAAGCTGGTGCGCTGACAAAGAAGTACATTTCGAACATCTTTCCTATAGCAATTTTACAAGCCTAAAAAATTTTTGATGCAATATTTTATCATATTACACCACCATATGTTAATGTACATCAATATTACATATCCAAACGATCCGTTAACAAAAACATAAAGCAGAAACGAAAAAAATATTCAAAATTTATTGGAGATTTTCCCGAAAAATTCGACTTACAGAAGTACGGGCCAATATTTTTGTTCGAGTTAGGGAGAAATTCGAGTTAGGGAAGTTCGAGTTAGGGAAGTAGAATTGTATGGAATTTGCCTAGTAAACGCTATTGCCACTCGATTTTGTTCGAGTTAGAGAAACTTCGAGTTAGGGAAGTTCGAGTTAGGGAAGTTCGACTGTATTATTCAAAAGAGAAGATTTTGATGTACGACAAATTCTCAAAAATTCAAATAGAAAACATTTTACAGACTTATATTTCGGAACTTCAACAAGTGAATCTGTATTTTAGTGATATATTTAGCTAAATCTAAAATAAAAGTAAGTTTTTTTTAGAAATATTTCATTTTTTTAAAAAATGGATAAAATTCTTTATTTTTCAAATTCATTCATTTAAAAACAAAGCAGATTTTAAAATTTTGAATTTGAATTTTAAAAAATTTTGTTATTTGAATCCTAAACTGCATTTTGTTTTCTGTGCACAAAAGCGGAACATCAAGTCTCGAAAAATATGGAAATAGTGAATTCGTCAAACTTATAGGGAATACGAGATGAGCTTAAAATCAAAGTTCAGTTTGTAAAATTGTTTGTTATTTGTTTACATTGTGTTGTTGCTATTGGTATTATTGGAATGGGAATTGGAATTGCAATTGTAATTGTTATTGTTATTGCTATTATTAAGAGTAGTGTCTGGAATGGACTCTCGTCTAGGTTTGGTATCGCCCGCCTGGTACCCGTCACCCTGCACGCTTCTGGGTCAATAATCTGCGTCTGCGTCTGAGTCGCACTGAGTTGCTGAGTTGCTGAGTTGCTCTGGCGCCCGCTTGACGCGTAATCAATCAATGGAAGATCCAATTTTAGCACAAGTAAACAATATTTGCACACTCCCCAGTTTCCCCTGCCAACTCCCTTCCCCCTCTTTTCCCTCCCCTCCCTTGACAATCGAGCGAACCGAACCGAAGCAGACCGAAGCATTTCATGCTGTACCGTCATCATCATCATAGATTTCCAATGAATCCACAAGCCCCATCCATATCAGCATACGTTCTCTGTCACTCACTCACTTACTCTCTCTCTCACTCTCTCTCTCTCTCACTCTCTCTCACTCTGTTTCTGTCTCTTTCAAAGTCTTCTATCTGTTTGCCTTGTTTCTATACTTATTATATTGAAAGGAAAGTTTTTTGCCAGGAGATTGTGAGTTTATCGAATAAATCGATTAATTGCACTCATAAATGTGCTCGATAAAGTATTTAGGTCAGAATTAACAGTAATTGAGCAAAGCACGCAAGCTTTAAGCGCAGCTTTGACCTAAATATGAATAAAGCTTCTTTTGTGCCTCAGATATATTTAAGATCAAATAAAGCTGCAGAAAGCTCTAGTCATTAATACTTAGTTTACACGACAGCTCAAGTTAATTTAAATGAAATCGTGGTAAGTTATATTTTCGAAGAATCACGGAATTTGAATAAAGTTTAAGGAAATACAATTAAGAATGGAAAAAATATAAAAGTTTTAAAATTAAAAATTCGAAAATTAAAGTGAGCGCAATTTTCAGAGTACAATATTTAAGAAAAAATTTATTTTACTAAAATTAGAAATGATATAAATATAAATAAAATTATTTGTAAATTTGGTTTCCAACTAAGAATTCTTAAAAACTTAAGAAAAAATGCATGTTACTAATATTAGAAATCATATAAATATAAATAATATTATTTGTAAATTTAGTTTGCTAGTTTAAATTTCCAAATAAAATACGTTTGATAGTCGTATTATTGTAAGTCAAGGTTCTTATAGGAAACACTTGAACAAAAAGTTTTGTCAGTTGCACTGATTATGGTTAAATCGGGCTGAGCTGCCTTACAAACTTGGTGTACAGGTCTTGCTCATCGCCTGTTTGGACTTTGAAACGTGTTGCGTACACAGTGCACATCCCCTACCTCCCAACCCCAACCCCAATCCGCACCGCCTCCCACCTCCCCCCTCCCCCCTAGACATTAAAGTGTAGACACCCAGCCGAAGCCGAGGCCCAACGATCGCTTATCGCAAACATTTCTCTCTCTCGTTCGCTCTCATTCGCTCGCATTCGCTCTCGTTCGCTCTCAGCGATGCACTGGAGAGAAGATTGTGCTAAAAATAGGGGGGTCGCTGTTATTATTTTTATTTTTAATAAAAACTAGATCACGTTGAATGCACGTTGCCGTTGTTTACGTTTTACGCCCACAGCGTTGCAGTTTCCGTTCTTCGTTCACGGCTGGCTGCAACAAGCAACAACAACAACAACAGCACAGCGACAACCAAAACATAAACAACATTATCGGAGAGCAGGCGCGTTTACCGTTATCAAAGCACCACTCACTCACAAAAATAAATACATGCATACACACATACATGCACACACGCCAGTGTGTATTGTATGCGTAACAGACGATCCACAACAAGCCAAGGACCCGACTACGACATCTGTACATACAATCCACACTTAACACACACACATTGTGTACCACAATTCGTATTAAGAGAAAATGAGCAAACGATCTTGACTTAATTTTTTGTTGCCAGTTTTGGCACTTGGACGCATAAAGACGCAGAGGGAAACCCCGTTTCAATATAATAAATAAATAATAAACAATAACAAGATCGCTGATAATGCGTTATCAGCTTGTTTTTAAAATAACATGCATTTTGTTGTTATATTTATTTGTATGCGCATGTGTGTGTGCGTATATCGATAAGTCGATAACAGCTGTATAATAATAGATTCTGTTCTATGTCTGCTATTATCGACTGTTAATTGCTGTGGATTGCATTCAAATTGCCAACAACAACAGCAACAACAACAACAATGACAATAAGAGTACACAGGTTACAAAATGAGCAGGAGAGGGAGAGTGGGAGCGGGAGCGGGAGAGAGGACGATGCCATTGTCGTTCACTGATGGATTCACTCTAGTTGTTCTTTTTGTTTGCATTGTAGCTTCTTCTTGTACACTTTAACCGATGATAACATTTACATATACATACACAAAATGCATTGGCTATGTCTGTATGTAGGTGTGTATGAGTGTGTGTGTGTGTGCTTTGTTCAACAGCAAATATTATTATTAATATTGTCATTGTTATAGTTATTAATGCTGAATACAGCACAAACTCACACACACAGACGCTTACTCACGCACACATTAATGTGCGGTGTGAGTCTGTGTGTGTGTTTGTGACAACAGTGACCCCTCGCTATTTATTTCTATGTGTCATGGACAACACTGGCTGAAAGGAAGATTCAAGATGATGATTACTTATACATATACATACATATGTATGTGTGTACGAGGAAGGCAAGCAAATAAACAACACATGAAACAAAAAATCAACACTTTTAAGAAAAAACTGAACTGCATAGTCTTTCGATTTTTTTAATTGTTCATTCATCCTTTTTAAGTTTTTCGGGTTTGTCCGTTTGTCCCGTTCATGTGGCTGATTGAAATTATCAACTGAGTGTTCCTCATGTTTTCATAAGCTTGGACACAGTGTGCTTGCATCCACCTACACACACTCACACACACACACACACATGTATGTGAATTATGTATTAAAATAAGTATGCATGCATGCATATATACATACATACATATATGTGTGTGTGTGCATGTGTGTGTGCCATTTGAGAGATCGACGCAACCGTTACTTGGCTGCTGTGCGAGGCTGGGGCAAAAGCAAAAGCAAAAGCAAAATCAAGCCGAGGCTTCGTGCGGCGCTTGCAGCACACAAAGAATTCTTTTTCAATTTGGCTGTGAAACAACGAGCAACGATTGCCCCCAAAAGCTGAGCTGCCGTAAACCATAAATACATACATATGTACATATTAAAAACATACAAACATACATATGTACATGCCGTAACTGTGTGCAAATTAAATGAAAATTGAACTCATTCAAACATATCAACTGCATATTGCCGAGCGTGTGAAAGGCGAATGCATTAAACGCCAGACTTGCCAAACAGTAAACAATAAATAAATAAAAAAAACCAAAATAACAAAAAAAAAAACAAAACAAAGCAAACAAAACGAAACGAAAGCAAATCAAAAACTGAGCCCCAAAACGATAGCAACAACAACTAAAACAAACAAATAAACTTGAGTGTGTGCATGTAAATGAGATAAGAACAAGACGAACCAGAGCTTATACACAGCTTCAAAGTCTCCTCAGTTGACGTCGCCGTCGCCGTCGCCGTCCTCATATCTGCCTCTGTTTGTGTCTGAGTCGGAATCGGAGTCTAATTATAGCACACACCACGCTAAAAATATAATTCACATCAATTTACACAAACACAAACACTGGCAAACATAGCAACAGGCAAACGCAAACGATACCCAACTAAAGCATTGTGTGGGAGCTGGCGAGAGCAACACCCACACACACACACACGCATTCACACAATACAAAAAGGGTGAGAGCGAACGCCTGAAAGAGCGTGCATTGAGAGCGAGAGTGAGCATAAGTTTTAAATTTCGTAATAAGCGAATGAACACGACGACACCAGCAGCTGATTGTTTATTTGAAATTTGCCGATTAAGAGACCGAAAGTCGTGGAAGCAATTTGCAACGTACCCGATCATCGATTGACTGGCTGATAACAAAAGCAGAACGGGTGCAAGTACAACAAAAAATAAAACAAAAGACAACTGACTGCAAAAATTCGCCAAGCTTAGTCAGCAAAATAGACCCCGCCACACACCACAGTCAAGCATTCCCTACAGCGATTGGGCGCCAGAGAAAAAGAGTGTAAAAGAGAGAGAGTAAAAGAGAGCGAGTGAGATAGAGAGTGCGAGAGAGAGAGAGAGAGAGAGCAGCAAAGAGCTGACGCGATTAACCCGACGATTGATCAACGCTGAGCTTCATCATCAAAGCGCGTTCCAAATCCAAGCCAGAAGCATCATCGTTAGGTCGTGCGCTCGACAGCTTTCTTGAGTCCTCGATTAAGATCCACACGCACCAATAACAGTAGCAGTAACAGTAACAGCAGCAGCAGCAGCAGCAGTTCGAGTTCCACATAGCGGCATATCCACGAAATGCAACAACATCGCCAAACATCGCGTGTGACCATCAATAAGAATAATAATAATAATAAAACTCGTCGTTCGCAAAAGACTCGCCCGCACACTGTCCCCGACTCTCTTGTCTTTACCGTGATCATAATCGACACCAATTAGCTACTGCTCTACATTATATCATCATTATTACTATTATTATTATTAATCTAATTATTATTATTGCTGTAATACGTTAAATTTTTTTTGTTTGCACGAACTGTCGTATCCCCAAACCAGGAGAATTTGTTATCGTTTTTTTTTTTTAAATATATATTTAATTTTTTTTGTTGTGACAAATAATTGTGATTTCTGAAACCGTGTGATTGCAAAAGAACGAGACAAAAGTAATAACAATTCAAAGACAAAAAAAAGAAAGAAAGTTCCTTAACCAACGTGATAAGTTTACAACTGAAAATCGTGCACAGGATCATCGTGTAAACCTTCATTGAGATCGTATCGGAGCCCAAAGGAAATCATATTCAATCAATGCAAAAGTAAGCTACATACAAATATTACTCTTTCCTAATCGGATTGAACAGGATTTCAATTTAATAAATTGCATACTTCTGGAGGTTTCCTCATTCACTTCAAAAGTATGCTACACTAAATTTTATAGATTTAAAAGAGCTTGTAGAGCTTTAACAGATCGAAATAAATGAAATCAGACACAGAAAAGGTTATTTATTGATCGATAGCCCAGTAGGAAATAAAAACATCATTTATTAATCATCTTTCAACAGAAACAATTTGGTAAAAACACATACTAAACTAAAAGATGCTTGAAAACAGGAAAAAAAGAATGAAAAATTGGGGCTATTATTGAGAAAAGATACTGATAGCACCACAATTTAGTTAGAAGAACCATTAAATGAGGAAACCACGTGGATTAGGAGCTTACACTGAAAAAAACCCAACGAAGCTTATCTAGCAAATGCTTTCCAGAAGACAACGAAAACCGGGAGAATCCCACAAATATTTTTAACCCCAACTTTATCAGAGACCATGTTATTTTTGTGTTTGGTTTCCTTTGAATCGGAATTTCCCATGAAATCAAATGGTTTGTAATACGTTCTATGTTTGTATGTCTTGGATGATAGTAGAGCACAAGACAATACAGCATAATCAGCTCTGAGGGCATTCATTCAAAGAAAAAAAACAAAATGAAAACGAAAACTATAAATAAACACAAACAAACTCACTTTTTTCTGTGCTTTTTGATTTTGATTTGAATAAAATTCATGTTCCAAATGATAAGCACACAGAGCTCGGGTTTATTTTTAAACATTGAAGTTTATGTAAATATTTCCTGGCCCGCGACGCAAACAAAAACAAAAACAGAATGTGAAAGGAATGAGCATGAAAAATACAATAATATTTGATATTGATAAGACGTCAGGCAGCAGACGCAATGCGATGCGATAGCAGACATATGTATGTTTGTATGTATTTATGTATGTATGTGTGATGGTGTCCAAAGGGGGTGGGAATGTAACTCAATCCATCACTTTTCTAATTATATAATTGAGCATATTCTTTAAATAAATAATAATTAATCATGTAATTTGCATTATGATCATTTTGCAGATGATTTTCGCACTGCCAAATTCATGTGTGCTGTCACTGCTTGCCACCGTTGTGTTTGTGGCATTCAGCTTTTCACTGGTGTCCGGCCTGCCCGTCAGTCAGCCACCTGAGGGAATCGAATACAAGAGATATTGCAGCACTAATCTGGGCGATACCATAAATACAGTCTGCAAAGGTAAAACCAAATCTCTGGCTGATGCCTTTCGTGAGTAACTGTACTATTGACGCAATGTTATCTACAAACAATTAATTTTATTTAGTTTTCTCTTTCACTCTCGCAGCCGAAAGCATTGGGAAGCGCAGCAAACGTTTCAGTCCCGATGAGACATACTTTCGGCCTTTGTCCAATGGTCCAATCCATATGTGCTGCCTTCGTCCCTGCGGTTATAAGGAGCTATCTGAATACTGTGCGGAAGAGGAACCCACACGATCATCCGATGATCCATAGATCAATAGATTCTTACACAAGTCTCACTCACTTTCTCCCACCCACACACACACACACACACACATACACACTCACATTTCCCTCTTCTACTCCTATGTAAGCCCATATGCCATACACACACACACAGACATAGACATAGACAGCCCATACACTAAGTATATTGAACTAATTTAAGCTATGCACTAATAAAATTTTATACAATTATGAGAGCAACACGAGTATACATTGTATGAAACAGGTTTTATTTATAGCGCATTGAGTTTAATGCAATCTATGCCACTTGATAAGTACTTGAATTATATCCAGTTTCGTTAAGTTTCCCATCTCAGTAGTCGCTGATTTGCTCACAACATTTTTGTACACAAACCAAGCGAGATCTCTACCTTCATATCTATCTATCTTTATCATAGATCATGTTTCCCTTTGATTAATAATAATAATAATAATAGCCTGTAATCAATAAATCATCCCATCACATTTCTATCAAATATAGTTGGGAGCAGTCGCTGCTCCCGGAGCCACTGCGTGCCCACCGCTGATTTAATGTACAGGGTGACCAGAAATAACGGAGACAAACATTTTTAATTATAATTTTACTAAACGAGAGAAATTTAGCAAAGCAACAATTAGTAACGATAAAGTGGATCACTAGTAGTAAGATTCCCAGCCGGTTTCGAAATGGTCTAATCCAGTTGCCATGCACAGGCCCAAACGTGATCTAAAATTGTTGGCCATGGGCCGCAGGTCGGCGATAAGGAGCGCATCCTTTTCACAGATGAGAAGCTGTTCACCGTCGAGCAGGCCCACAACCACCAAAACGACTGGATCTGGTCCGTAGAGGTTCCGAGTACGTCGGCCATTGTCAAACATCGCCAAAATCCGAAGTCCGTTATGGTCTAGGGCGGCATTTACGCCAGCGGCAAGAAACCCCTGGTTTTCGTGGATCAAGGGGTTAAAAGAAACCAAGAAGTGTACCGCCGCGACATTTTCGACGCCGTGGTAATTCTTTGGGCCCAGCTGCACTTCGGCGATGCGGACTGGACTTTTCAACAGGACTCCGGCCGGCTCACAAGGCGAAAATGACGCAAGACTGGTGCAAAACCCATTTTCCGGACTTCATCTCGTCTGCTGAATGGCCACCCTACTCGCCGGATCTCAACCCGATGAACTACAGCGTGTGGTCGACATTGGAGGCCAGGACCTGTGCTAAGCCTCACAAAAGTTTGGAGGCGCTGAAGCAATCGCTGCTCTTGGAATGGAACCGACTGTCTCCAGAGGACCTGCGGCCCATGGCCAACAATTTTAGATCACGGTTTGGGCCTGTGCATGGCAACTGGATTAGACCATTTCGAAACCGGCTGGGAATCTTACTACTAGTGATCCACTTTATCGTTACTAATTGTTGCTTTGCTAAATTTCTCTCGTTTAGTAAAATTATTATTAAAAATGTTTGTCTCCGTTATTTCTGGTCACCCTGTATAAGTCTGAGAGTTTAATCTCAAGGCATCATGTATTAGATATAAAACTGACTTTGAAATGTAATACCCTGTATTCAATAAGTCATATCACCACATTTTTTATGCTGTTTAACTATTCAAAATTTAAAGCATTTTTTAACAAAGTCCATGACAGCACTTACAATAAAATAAAAATCGACTACCACATACCCTGTTTTATATGCTTAAGCGACGCAATCATATATCCTAGATTTCCAAACTAACCAAAATTTGTGGTTCTTCTGCATGCTAAAATTTTGAACTGTGAGCTGCATATACCCTGTAAAGTGTATAAGAGCAAGCACAACACATTCTGCGCTTGTCAACTGTCAAAATTGTGGATTTGACATAAAGAAAAAATGTTTCAAAAATCTCTTTGCTAGTATTTTTTTTTATGATATTATATTATTATTGATATTACTATTTTAGCCACTTTTTCCTACTTATCATACAAAAGGTAGCTTAAGGAACAAAAATCATAAAAAATACTAGCGAAGAGATTTTTAAATTTTGTTTTTGCAGCCACTATTGTTTAGCGAAACTTATTGCATAAACACTTTTTTTTTTAATCGAGGATAAAAGTTGAAAAAGTTGATTTTTACAAAAACTGAAACATTTTAAAGAAATTTTCAATATTTTCAAATTTTGAGACGATATAACTTTAGTTTTCTGTAAATACTTTTGATTAGGTTTGATTTTGGTAAGTTGTAATTGAAGCTTTTGATTAAAGTTGCTTTTTGTGCTGGTTGAAATAAGCTGTGAGCTACTGTACATACATACTATATTTGCACAGTCTAGCTCTTCTAGTCTCAGTGTTCACATAGCTCGTTAAAATTGTTGAATGGATTGCTGGGGTTATAACTGCACTTTAACTGAAGCACACTTCATTTATAAGCAAATTCGGAGAATTATTACAGTAACTATGGCATACTATGTTCAAACTTTATTTAAATTACAGGATATCTAGCTGAAAATACAAAACGTATGACGAAAAGCGGACTTTGTTTGCCTCGATATTTATAGTATAGTACATAGATGTTGAGTATATATTCAAATCGTTGTGTCCTCGACTCAAATCACCAACTCTACCGCTCTCCCTCTTGCTTATTATTTGTTTCGCTCGCACTTGCTGCTCATTAGTGTCCTTTAGCTGTTTAACCTACAAAAAAGTTGCACCGAGAACGGCATTTAACATCATTGCCATTGGGTGGAATTTCAATCTATTCATAAAATACGCAACGTTGACCTTTTTTACAACAGAGAGGGTGGGTTAACCCCCCACCCGCCTCCCATCCTCTCTCTTTCTGTCGCTTGACGTGTATGTGTGTGTGTGAAACCTTTTGAGAAAGGACACTGGACACCGCTGAATGGGGTCACATGACTGCAAATTATGTCACAGGCGGCAATTTCAGTTGATTTTAATGATGGTGAAAATCAACTACACATGGGAATTGACCCAACCCCAGCCCCAACCAAAACCCGTCCCCATTTTCCATTTCCCAAATGCAGACTCATCGCTTTTGTGATAACCGATGCCTCTCTGTAGATAATCCGTCGATTGACAAGAATTTACCACCCTCTTGTTCTCCTTGAGTTTTTAACTCATTGAAAGTCAGCCAAAAACGATAATATTTAATAAAGTTCACATAAAAAATTTTCTAGGTTTCACCTTTGAGCTATGACTTTTTTCGAGTCGATAATTTTCAAATTTGTTTTATAATAATATTTGAAAATTCTGATAGATAATAAATTTTAACTGAGACAAATCATTTTGAGCCAAGCTATTTCAAAGCGAAATTAAAGCTGAACAAATTTAAAGTCAGGGTGTCACTCTAATTGCTCTTAAAAATATGAAAATATGACAATGTATGGCAACGCTGAAATTTTACTATTACTATAAATCTTTATTGATTTCAATCTCGTTTGGGGCTGTCTTACATTGAAATTATCTTCAAATTCGACCAATAAGCTTTCGCAACTAAGCTGACTTTACAAATTTAAAAGCAAGTTAGTCCTTGGCAGCGTTGCCAGCTTGTTAGCACATTGCAATCTTAAGCTGATTTTTTTAAAGTGAGATTCACAATCTGTCTAATTGCTATTGTATCTATATATGTACATATATAGGTTTGGGCTGCCCACCTTTCGTTGCAATGCTGGCCACTTGTGGTCTTTGGCGTTGCCAGACTGACACAATTTATGCTAGCTTAAAAGAAAGATGAACTTAACGCTGACTTGACAATTGCTCACAACTTGTTGACAAAGTGGATAGACCCTAGCTCTCCCTCTCTCTGTCTGTCTTTCACGCTCTTTCTCTCTTACTCTATTTATTTCTCTCTTTCTCTGTGTTAAGTGTATACAGGCTGTAACAAGAGCGCACCCCGAAACATTGCGACATACAAAGAAAAGGGGCGACTGACATGTTTCTCCCCCTCACCAAAGGAACGTCTGTCTGTCTGTCTGTCTGTGTGTGTGTGTGTGTGTCTGTCTGTCTGTCTGTGTGTGTGTGTGTGTGTCTGTCTGTCTGTGTGTGTGTGTGTGTTTGCCTTGTCTTTGTGTTTATACGGAAATTGCAACTGAACTGGTAAGGAGAGAAGGGAAGGGAAGGCAAGCAGCAGCAGCAGGACTAAGTCACAAGGAGTAGGAAACAAGACAAAGTTGTTTGCCTGGTGTCGAGAAGTTTGCGCTTATTTTTTGTACCCTTCTGTTGAGTACTCGAACTTTGTCACGAACTATGTAACGCCTAAAAAGATACATGACAATTTTAAAATGCTTTTCATGCTTTTAATTTAAAAAGAAACTTATTATTTTTTTAATTAACCTTCATTTAAAAATAAAGACACAAGAAAATGATTTTTTTTTTACCTGACTGCTAAAAAAAAAGTAGTAGCGCTTCACTCTTAGCGAATTTAAAAACACTTTCAATCAGGGGTGCCACAGAAATCGCTTTCGCTTGAACTTCACATAAATTTGCATGAAATTTGAGTGAAATTCTAGCGATAGCGATTTCTGTGGCACCCCTGAATATATATGTACATTGACTGTGAAAATAGTTTTTTTCTTACAAATCGAAAATTAAATTGTATGCATTAAAAACTTTTCCGATTTTCATGATATTGTAACTAAATACAATAAAGTGCTTTCTTAATAGAAGTCGTACTTTTTAAATTTTAAAATTACTGAAGTGTATAAAAACTTTGGCGTGTCGAATATAAGATTATTATTTTTTTTTTTCCAGGGTTTAAGAAGTGGAAGTGAGATGGAGCAGGAAGGATGGAGATGGAGTATATTTGTAGCAGGAGTGGGATGTGAGTTGTTTCTTTTCTTTCCTTTCCGTTATGTTCCGTTTCGGCGTTTGAAAGTGACATTGATGAAACGAGCCCATGAACATTAGCCAAATATTGCAGAAATTTAGCACTAGACCGCTGTCTAGTGTACGAACACCCCCTACGCCACCCCCAACCCCATACAAACACACAAACACACAGTCAAGGGTGGTTGGGCGATGGAGCTGAAGCAACAGAAGTCGTACAAGGACATTGCCAGACACACACACACACACGCACACACAAACGCTTTCTCCCTCCATTCCCTAGCCCCATTCAACAGCTACCCGCCCCTGTCAATCCTACCCCTACCCCCCACACACACACACACACACACATACATACACACAGCAATCCCTTCAACACCCTTCAACCGAAGTGAACCGAATCCGACCCCATTGAAAGAGAAGTGACACTCTACAAACCATTTGGCAAACTCGCCGACTCGACTTCAAAGCAAGTCCTGGGCGTGGTCCTTCCCCTTTTCCTTTTCTTATTGCCTCCTCCCACACACACACAAGCACACACACACAGACATACAGTTGATTTGATTTGATTTGAATATGATGTGAGAGAGATTTCAATTTCCTATGATTAATTCTTTGGTTACCAACGGCATTAATCGGATGCTCGTCATGACACAATTCTCATATTTATCTTATTTCTTTAAATCGGGTTTTTTTACCGCTTTTTTTTTAAATTTCGACTAGCTGTCAAAGTCGATTCAAATAGTTTCGCCTAATTTTTATAGATGTTCTTTGCTGAAAATACTTATCATTGGCTACAGAAACATCAGGTATTAATGCGTACACCCTTTTTTGTTACTTTAACAGCTATGTAAGTCAAGTCTTCACAGTTAAAAAAAAATATATTTGGAAAGGTCGTTTGAATTCCGTTTGAATGATGCAAAACTTTCCTCAACCCATTAAGTACCCATTGAAAATTTTGAATTTTTGTAAAAATATTTCTCGATTTTTTACAAAAAATATTTTGATGCAAAAAAAAATCTTCAAACAATTCTAAGAGTGACTGCAAACTAAATTTTCAAAAATCGCTTCGCTAGTATATTTTATAATTTTTTGAAAATTGCAAAAAAAAAGTAATTTTTAGGATTTTCAAACAAAATTTAAAAAAAATACTGGCGAAGAGATTTTTGAAATTTTTTTGTCAAAACAATTACTTGACAACATAATATGTTATGTGCTAATATTGTGAGCGTGTGACGACACAGGGTGTCTGCTAGTCGAGCAATGTTATACTCAGCAATCGGACTTGTTTCGCTTAGTTCTGTTTTTAATAAGTCTTTTATAAGTATGTAGTTGTTGGAACAACAACGACAACAAAAGCAGCAGAAAGTAACACACAAACAAACACAAATGACTCTCAGCAGCAGCAGCAGCAGCAGCGAGAGCAACAGCCAAAAACAGCAGCAACAACAAAAACAACAGAGCAAGTGCAACAACAACTGCAATCCGGTTCAAACCGGTTCAACGCGTCGCTTTTGCTGTCGCACATGTGTAAGAGCATTATGCAATAACACTTGCAAGCGACAACTTAGAGAGCGCTCTCAATTTTCGCTGTCTTAAGTGATTCTGTAGATGATACTAAATATAATATTATATGTCTTATGTGAATTATACTATATAAATTATATTATATTAATTAATTAATAATATCATTAATATTATTGTATCCTAATTCAGGATTCGGTACATG